>APFE030406395.1:211034-260556 GCA_000404065.3 Pinus taeda
ATGTAGTCACATTTGAGTCATGCTTTTGTTCAAGGGAAGTAAACCTAAGTTGGACTTTTTGCATTGTCTCTTGACCTATTTTTCAGTCAACGATCACTAGTTTCCAGATTCATGTTCATTATCACATCAACTATTTGGTCCTTTTCTCATGTTGGTTTGAGAAGGTCTCCATTGACTTCTTTCTATTGGATCTTTCTCTTATCGACTATGACAAATTGCTCTGAAAGCATATTTAGAGCTGCACCCTGGCCCTATTTTCATTATTGATAGGTCACGTTGTGCTCAACATCAATCAGTATCATGGGTCTTTGACTAAGAGGTTTCCCTTGTGTTCGATGTCAGCTTTCATTATCACACATTGAGATTCATTTAATACCTTGGTTTCCATTTCACCCTATTGGTGGATTCCTCGCCTTTGTGTCAACTTTCATTATTGGTTAGTTTAGAGGGTCTCTATTGTGCACTAGCTACATCTTGTGTGCTGATGAGCCTCATCATTGGGTAACTATGTGGACCTTAATTCACCTCCTAGCTTAGTCAAATCAACTCTTCTCACAATTTATTACATGTTTTGATTGTATTTTGTTTAAGGAGATGAGTCAAAGTGAGATATTATGCCTAGTGGACTAATGTGCATTGAATGCAGGCTTGTGAGAGGAAATCAGGGAATTTTGGCAAGATTAAAGGTTGAAAATTGAATGGGACAAGGAAGAGAGATTGTAGGAGGTAAATCCTCCTCATTTACTCCTCGCTCATTCAAATATTCCTCCATCAATTACACTAGCTTGGAGTACAAGTAGCCAAGTCATGAATATCAAAAGGCAACCGAGCAAGTGATAGTCAAAGAGTTATTTCATCTCGAGTTTGGGAGCCATGCCCCCCTAGATTTAAGGAATTTGTTTGAGACTTCAATAGTATAAATAAAGAGGCCTATAGCCTCATTAGGATTCAAATTTTTGTTGTAAAAACACTAGTTATTTTTGAGCTCCAGACTTGTGGAAGACATTGCTATGTAATTTTCTGTTTTGATAATGAGAATGAGCTTTTTCTTGATCCAGTACTGAGTTAACTCAGATGGTTGAAGCTCTTGGGTTAGGGCCCAACCCTAGCAGAAAAGGATTCTCTTCTTGTATTTGTATGCTTATATTAATTTCATAGATTCATGGTTAAATTGTCCTTAGAATTATTTCATTGCAAGCAGTGTAGATTCGATTAGTTTGTTTATTAGTTTGCTTCCATTTGTGCTTTACTTCAGTAGTAGGCTAGAAGGGAAAAGGAACATCAAAAAGTGGTCTATAGGTGTCTTGGCCTCACCTCTTCCTTCAAGGATCATGATTTGAGGAAAGCACCCCTATGCAGCCCCAAATTAGACAGAATTCTACTTTCTTATAGAAATTAGAGTTTACTGTACCTATACCAGCATTTGATCAGTTTGAAAGTGTAGGATTTAATTATCATTTCTTCCTTCATCAGTATTACAATATATCTCATCAATGATTTCATCTTATTTTGCAAATTTTCCTCATGCACGAAGTAGACAACTTATTGAAATTCTTCTTGTTTACATGTTTTTTGGGCAAATATCATTGTTTGATGTAGTGCAGGTGTTTCAGAAGTAGAGAGATATCTCATAGCAAGCAACCTCCTTCCAACTTCATCCATCCATGAGCATTCCTCACTTTCACTAAGACCCTCACCAAGTTCATCATTTTTTATGGAAACTCCTCCAAGCATGTTGAGCAAATCCAACCATCTCCCAACCTTGGTTTTGAGTTCTTAGTGATCCTAGGAATTTTCTCACTCCATTCCACCCACCAAACACCTTCCCTAAGCCTTCCATCACCTTCAGCACCCATCCTTTTTCTCTCGGCTGTATCCCGTATAAATACAGGGAATCCTGTAGGTTTCTAGGACATCCTGTAGGTTTTCATGTAGTGCCCTGTTTTGACGCCAAATTGAGGGAAAACCTCTAGGAAGCCACACAAGGTCACCAGGGTCTCCCAACCTTCCTACCATCCACCAGCATCCCTAAGCCACCTGCCACGTCACCAAAAGAGATTAGCTTTCACACTTGTTTTTCCATAAAAGAACAAAAAGAAAAAGAAAAAAAAACAAATTGTTGTAGCCATTTACATGCACAGTAGTAGAATGTTGATGCTTTGAATTTACATGCTTAAGATAGTTGAATTTCATACATTTTATTCTAGCATTCTTTCTGAAACATATTCTCTTAGTAGTTAAGTAGGAAATGGTGTTTTTTTAGCATTGGATTTCAGTCTTTTTCCTTACTGCAGTAGACCATATTTCTCTTAGAGCAGTTATCTCTTTCTCTCATGAGTAATCAAGCTTCTTTTGAATCCATAGAAGTTTGGCTTGACAAACCCTAGTGGTCTCTCACCAGCTAAACAGAGACAAAAGGAAGAACCATCACTTTTACTTGTGTATACAGCACTATCACCTCCAAGTTTGTACGAACCCTAGGTTGATAAAGTAAAGTTGGTAGCCCTAGGAGTTGCAGCATTCTTGCTGCAATACTAGTGCTCATCACTTTTTGGCATCATTAATAGGGAGGTGTCTGAGTAATATGTGATCACTGCTTTCTTTCTTCCATTTCTAGTTTCTGATATTCTACTAGTAGTTTCATTTCTGCAAGAGTAATTTAGTTGCTTTTTTTTCCATTCTGCATTCTTTGCTTTCCTTTCCATTCTGCAACTAAGATTTAATTAGTTAGTTTTCATTTAGTCAGTTAATTTTCATTCAGTCTGCAATTTCAATTCTGCAATCACTTTCAAAGTTTGAAAAAACTCAAAAAAAAACAAAAACATTTTTTTTCATGCCTCGTAGGAATAGGGATAACTTAGGAAAAAAAATCCCAAATACCCCCACTACTTCAAACAGCCAACCTTCCCTCTTCTTCGGTGGTTGTGAATTGGAGGAACCCTTAGGTGAGTGACCTGAAATATTTGAAGAACCTACAGGGGAAGAAGAAGAAGAAGAACCCATTCCTACTGATCCAATGGCTGAAAATGGAAATGACAGAGGAAATAGAGAAAGAGTTGAGGGTGCCTTCCTCATCAGGGAAACCAATGGCGATACTAAGATGAAGAACATAAGCCCCTCTTCCCTTCCTCATTTCCATGGCCTGACCTCAGAAGATCCAGACACTTTCCTATTTCAATTTCTTGTCATATGTCGAACCTATGACTACACCAATGATGAGCAGAAGTTTAAACTATTCCCATCCACTCTCAAGGATGCAGCTTTGTGTTGGTTCATGGGTTTACCTGGGGATAGCATCACAACTTGGGCTCAGATGCAGCAAGCCTTCAACAACAAGTATCGATACTACTATAGATCTAAAGACACTAAAGAGGAAATTTGAAGATGACCTTAGGGCATGATGAATCCCTAGAGGATTATGAAGAAAGATTCCAGCTTAGCTACAAAAGGGTCAGGTGCACACTTGACCCTAAGTCACTGAAGCTAGTATTTCTTAGAGGATAAGGGAAGATCTTCTAGATACCCTAAACTTGTTAGCAGGAGGGGACATCTACCAGTTACCCTATGAGGATATCAAGGTTGTCTTTAGAAACCATTCTAAGGTAGCTAGGAAAAAGGGTAGGGTGTTGAAGGTAGCAACAAGAAATGCTAAAAATAGCACTACTACAAATAGCAATTTCATCCAGTGTTGAACTTAGCTACAATGGATGAAAAGTGAAAGTGCTAAAAATAGATTTTCTATAAATAGCATTTCGGGATACCTTCCTATTTTAGTCAGTCCCTAAACTATAATAGGAATTAAAATTCGAATTTGATATTAACATCAGTTTGAAAATTAATTAATTAATTCATCTTGAGTTAATTAGTTAATGAAAATCAAACTTGAAGTCTATGTGGGGACCTGCAACAGTTTCATCATTAATTGAGGAATTTATCCATCAGTTAAAGAGATAAGGATGAGTTCTAATTTGAGATGTAATTAGTTGGCTCAATTAACTGAGTCAAATCCAATTAGATTGATTTAAATAGTCTGTTTAAATTAAGTAAGTTCAGTTAGTTAATGCATGCTTGCATATAAATACTGCTCTTCAGTTAACTGAATATTCTCTCATACATAACCCATGCATGCTAGTTCAGACAGACACCCAGTTGAGATCAGATGGATGAACAGTGTACTGTCAGTTGCTAGGATATTCCTTGGTGAATATTCCTTGCATGCAGAAGGATTTCTATCCAAGAGAATTGTGTTGTTACTTCTTCTTGTTCAGTGAGGTGATGGGGCCAATTCACACATGTGGCTTCACTGGACCCCAAGAAAAATTGCGCAAAGAAATAGGGGCTTGGAGGACTTGAGGAAGATATATACTTGTCTATTGAGTCTATGAGCTTCATTGTTTGATTACAGAGAGAGCAGGAAAGCTTTTGAGCTGATTCTTTTTGTAACTTGGATAAGATTTCCACTTATATGATAATACAGAGTTGGGGTTTTAGGCTGGTGCTTTCCCCTGGTTTTACCTTCTATGTTATGTGTGATTGATTTCTTCTTATCATTTAATTTGTTCTTATTGATGTTTCTCAATTCGATTAAGCTTCCGCATAATTGTTTGTAGAAGTAGATTAATTATTTTGCTTTAGTATATTGCATTATCAGGTGATCTACAGGTGGGAATTTCTACATGGTATCAGAGGAAAGGTGATCAAGGAAGAACAATATACAAGAAGGAGAAGTTCGAAGTTTTATTTTTAAATATTTAAATTGAGTTCTTATCACATCTCTATTTCACCTATGGTATTCAGTGGTTTAAGACTCAAGTATGCCCTGTATGGCAGCTCGAATTATATAGCCTGGAAGGATCGCGTGGAAGAATTATTAGAGGATAATGGTCTAAAGGACATCATTGATCAAGAAGTCCCCAAGCTGACTGATGCTAATCAACTAGCGAAATGGAAAAAGTGTGTGGTTAGAGCAAGGAGAATCCTCCTGGAGAGAGTTCGAGACCACATTGTCTCGAGCAACATGGGAAGGAGACTCTATTTTTGATGTGGAAAACATTGAAAGATCTTTATCAGAATAACATCAATTAGAGGAAGTTGGCGCTGAAAGACAAGCTTCATAAGATCAAGTGTGAAAAGGGTGACACGATCTCTACATATCTGAACAAGCTCACCACCTACAGGGATGAGCTTGGAAGTGCAAGGATCGCAACAGTGGATGATGATATGGTGAGTCTTGCACTCCTCGGTCTTCCTAAGAGCTAGCATAGCTACCAAGACTCGGTCAATGGAAGAGAGAAACTGACAGAGTGGGAATGACTTTGGTCGGATCTGATGCAGGAGGAGATAAGAAGAAGCACTAGAGATGGATCCTCATCGAAGCAAGATGATGAGGGAAATCTAGCCTTAGTGAGTAAAGCAAGGAAGGGTAAAGGGAAGGCATCCCAATCCAAATCCAGTTCTTCCCATGGTGGGAAGAAGTTTGACAAATCGAAGGTGCGATACTTTCATTATCATGAAGTGGGCTATAATGCTACAAATTATCCATAGAAGAAATCCAAGAAGGGTTCCTCAAAGGGATCTGATGGTGAGGCACTGGCCTCACAGTTTGAGCTGGATTTCTCTCTTATCCCATGCATGGTTTCATCCATGGTGGGATGTGTGTGGTACCTGGATAGTGGAGCTTCATTCCACATATCAGATGACAAGAATATTTTCAGTACCTTGGAGGAGAAGGATCTCCATATGCGGATCGAGATGGGTAATGATGGAAAGTATTATGTCTCAGGTGAAGGTATGGTTGTGTTTCAGAGGGAGCATGGAGCTCCCCTCACCCTGACTAATGTATAGTATGTTCCAGTTCTGAAGAAGAATCTTGTGTCCATTTCTATGCTAGAAGATAAAGGCTATGATGTAGTCTTTAGCAAAGGAAAGGTATTCTTGAGGCATATCGGCACTGGACAGACAAAGCGAATAAGGATTCGAGTCAAGGATCTCTACAAGCTGGAGGTAGATGACAGTGCTGCTTTGAGTTCCAAAGTAGAGATGGTGCAAAGCCAAGATGTTCGCGAGCTATGGCATAGAAGATTGGGCCACTTGCACCATGAAGCCTTGAAGATCATGCAGCAGATTTCTATCGGATTACCCAAGGGAAAACTTGAGCAGACAAGTACATGCAAAGGTTGTACCTTGGGTAAGTATGCGAAATATTCCTTTCCGGATCGAGACAATAGAGCTGGAGCAATCCTGGAGCGAGTTCTCTCAGATCTTTGTGGACCTTTCTCTACAACCTCCACCACTAAACAATGGTACTATGTTATTTTTATTGATGATTTTTCTCGTAGATGTTGGATCTACTTTATGCAAAAGAAGGATCAGACCTTCTTGAGGTTTAGTGAGTTTAAAGCCTTGGCAGAGAAACAATCCGGAAAGAAAATAAAATCCTTGCGTAGCAACAATGGTGGAGAGTATGTCTCCCAACAGCTTAAGGACTTCTGCGCTGCAGAAGGAATTAAATGGGAATTGATGGCACCCCATAACCCACAGTAGAATTGGATGGTCGAAAGGAAGAACAGATCGATTTTGGGAGCAGCTAGAGCAATTTTGCACGACCAAAGCCTACCACTGCATTTGTGGGCTGAGGCATGCAATACAGCAGTATACTTGCAGAACAGAAGCCTGCACCATATACTGGGGATGAAGACACCTATGGAGGCCTATTCTGGGAAGCGACCTGATGTAAGCAACTTTTGAATCTTTGGATGATCAGTTTACTGTCATGTGACCAAATATACCAAGAAGAAACTAAACCCAACAGCTAAATTGGGAATACTTGTGGGGTACACGAATACACCTCACAACTATCGGGTGTACCTTCCATCCACTCAGAGGACTGTGGTACATAGGATCTAAATTTTGACAAGTAGAAAGCCATGTGCTTATCACTTGAGAGGGATCTTGAGTTGCATGCAGATGAGGAACTTTCAGTTCCTAAGGAGGAGGAGCCTCAGATTGATGCGGAGCAACCGCATGCAGAGGATCTGGGAGTGGAGACATCCACTCATGCTGATACTTCCAGAGATGGGCAGAAATGA
Organism: Pinus taeda; assembly: GCA_000404065.3. Classification (NCBI taxonomy): domain Eukaryota; kingdom Viridiplantae; phylum Streptophyta; class Pinopsida; order Pinales; family Pinaceae; genus Pinus; species Pinus taeda. The sequence goes on from APFE030406395.1 coordinate 218,123, forward strand.
TCAAGGGAAGCTAACAAGTTGATGTTGGATGCACGGGGGAATGTGGGATAGCCATCTTCTCGGCGCAGACAAAGGAGGTCGCGAGAGCGGTACACTGGTTACATGGCCCTAGTTGGGGAGTGTGTAGATTTCGAGCCTTCTTCATTCGAGGAGGTAGTGCAGCAACCAGTGTGGGTTGATGCAATGGTGGAGGAGTATGAATCCATCATGCGGAACTATGTTTGGGATGTTGTCCCAAGACCTCAGGACAAGTCAGTAGTGGGTTCTAGATGTCTTTACAAGGTAAAGCATGCAACTGATGGTAGTGTTGAGAAACACAAGGCAAGGTTTGTTACCCGAGGTTTCTCATAGGTCGAGGGGATCGACTACGATGAGACTTTTCCTCCTGTAGCAAGGTACTCATCGATTAGATCGATATTGGCACTATCAGCTCAGATGGGGTGGAAGATCCACCAGATGGATATGAAGACAGCATTCCTCAATGGAACAATTGAGGAGGAGGTGTACATTGAGCAGCTAGAAAGTTTCGAAACCTTCGATAGCGAGTCGCATGTGTGCAGGCTCAAGAGGGCTCTATATGGGCTGAAGCAAGCACCCCATGCTTGGTACACCAGGATCGACGGTTATTTCACATGATTGGGCTTCACCAAGAGTGAAGCAAATGCGAACCTTTACCACATCATGGTAGAAGGTAAGCCATTGATCATTTTACTTTATGTCGATGATTTGATTTTGATAGGTGATGATCAGCTGATACAGTCTTGCAAGGAGGAACTTGCAATAGAGTTCGAGATGAAGGACATGGGCCTTATGCATTACTTTCTAGGCATGGAGGTGTAACAGAGAGATGGGAAGTATTTGTGTCTCAAGGCAAGTATGCCAATGAGATACTCAGGTGCTTTCACATGGAGAAGTGCAAGCCCATGCAGACTCCTCTAGTTGGGAACTGGAGGAAGGAGGATGCTACATCAGGTGAGGTAGTAGTTGTTATTGTTTATCTGTAGCTGGTGGGTTCACTTATGTATCTGGTGAACACATGACCTGACTTATGCTTTGCGGTGAACCAGCTGAGTCAAGCTATGGTTCAGCCTACCAAGCTATTTTGGAAGGCAGCGATGCATGTGCTGAGATACCTCAGAGGCACATCTCAGTTTGGATTGTGGTACAGATGGATAGAGGGAGTGAAGCTTCATGGCTTCACAGATGTGGATTGGGTAGGGAGTCCAATAGATAGGAAGAGCACTTCTGGAGGAATCTTCAACCTTGGTTCAACTACAGTTTCCTGGTATAGCAGGAAACAGAGATCAGTTGAACTTAGCTCAGCAGTGGTTGAATACATGGCTACTAGTTAGGCTGCATGTGAGGCCATTTGGATGCAGAATATTCTAGTGGGATTATTTTGTCAGAGGATGGATCCTACAGTGATCTACTATGATAACCAAAGTTGCATCAAACTCTCTGAGAATCTAGTTTTTCATGACAAGTGCAAGCACATTGATATCCGATATCACCATCTTCGAGACTGTGTGGTCAAGAGGATCATGTTGTTGTTGTATTTTTCGACCGAGGAATAGGATGCAGATATTTTGACAAAGGCATTGTCAAAATGCAAGTTTGAGTTCCACAAAGACAGGATTAGGGTTGTTGATAATCCCTTTCTTGTTGAGAGGGAGTGTTGAAGATAGCAACAAAAAATGCTAAAAATAGAACTGCTATTCATCCAGTGTTGAACTTAGCTACAAAGGATGAAAGTGAAAGTGCTAAACATAGCTTTTCTATAAATATAATTTCGGGATACCTTCCTATTTTAGTCAATCCCTAAACTATAATAGGAAGTAAAATTCAAATTTGATAACAGCAGTTTGAAAATTAATTAATTCATTCATCTTGAGTTAATTAGTTAATGAAAATCAAACTTGAAGTCTATGTGGGGACATGCAACAGTTTCCCCAAATTGAGGAATTTATCCATCAGTTAAAGAGATAAGGATGAGTTCTAATTTGAGATGTAATTAGTTGGCTCAGTTAACTGAGTCAAATCTAATTAGATTGATTTAAACGGTATGTTTAAATTAAGTAAGTTCAGTTAGTTAATGCATGCTTGCATATAACTATTGCTCTTCAGTTAACTGAATATTCTCTCGCACATAACTCATGCATGTCATTTCAGATAGAGACCCAGTTGAGATCAGATGGAGGGACAGTGTACTGTCAGTTGCTAGGATATTCCTTGGTGAATATTCCTTGCATGCAGAAGGATTTCTATCCAAGAGAATTGTGTTGTTACTTCTTCTTGTTCAGTGAGTTTGATGGGGCCAATTCACACATGTGGCTTCACTAGACCCCAAGAAAAATTGCGCAAAGAAGTAGGGGCTTGGAGGACTTGAGGAGGATATATACTTGTCTATTGAGTCTATGAGCTTCATTGTTTGATTACAGAGAAAGAAGGAAAGCTTTTGAGCTGATTCTTTTTGTAACTTGGATAAGATTTCCACTTGTTTGATAATACAGAGTTGGGGTTTTAGGCTGGTGCTTTCCCCTGGTTATATCTTTTGTGCTATGTGTGATTGATTTCTTCTTATTAGCTATATGTGTTCTGATTGATATTGCTCAATTCGATTAAGCTTCTACATAATTGTTTGTAGAAGTAGATCAAGTATTTTGCTTTAGTATATTGCATTATCAAGTGATCTACAGGTGGGAATTTCTACACAGGGGTAGTCAACCTATGGTCAGTCCATCCTCTCCCAATACATCCATCAAAGGTGAAAATGGAAACATGCTGTAGGATTTCAAGAGTGAGATTCTACAAACCCTTGCCCTACAGATGGAGACTCTGCACATTAAGAGAAAATAGGAGGAAGCAGAGAGAGCCTTAGCAATTTTTTGCCCTAGATGCACTAGGAGGCACCCTAAGAATGAATGTCCATTGAATTCTATTGAATGTTTCTCAATCTGTGAAGAAAACCACTCCACAGACAAGTGCCCTTCTCTGGCTGGACTAAAAGTTGTATATCAAGGAGCTGAAGAGGTAATTGAACAGCTCTACTACATAAACCAAAGGAGACCCCATGGTCCTAGGCCATACCAGCAAGGTATGCAAGGGTCATCCCATGCATATTAGAACCCAAACCATACCACATCCATACCTTCTTGGGGGGGCCCTGCTCATCCTTCATAATATACACCTCCTCCTTGGTCCTTTGCACCTCAGTATCATTCCCAACCAACCAACCAGTCATTTCAACCATATGATCCACCATAACCTTAGTGGAATGCACCACCCCAAGGGTGGAGGCCCCTGTACAACAATGCTCTAGCTTTATTTCCTTCACCACCTACTCAACCACATATTTTACACCCTGCTCCACCTAAACAACCCCAGATGCATGCGCAGCCAAATCTGAACCCAAACAACAAACAGGCACAGCAAGTATACAGTGGAGAGACATCCTATCCTACTTATGCTGTGGAAATTCTAGAAATCAACTTGATATCTAGGAGGGTACTCCCGAACAAACAACCTCTACCTCCACCTAGGGAGGTTGAGGAAGAAAGAGAGGAAAGCATGCCTAAAGTAAATCCACCACCCTTTCATAAGAGATTAACCCAACCACTCCAGCCTACCCCAAAAGAGACTGAACTTCTGGGAGAATTTAAAAACCTTTCTGTCGAAATTCCACTTCTCCAAGCTATAAAAGATGTGCCTATTTACAATAATTTGATCAAGGAGAAGTGATTTAAGCATCCAGGGGGGCGAAGAAGAGATGCCCCTACCATTAATGTCATTGGATAGTTGTCTAACTTAATGTTGGGGCAGGTAATCTATCCAAAATATTTGGACCCTGGAAGCCCTGTAGTAGATGTGCACATCAATGGCACCATTGTCCCATACACTTTGATTGATCTTCGGGCTTCCATTAATGTGATGACCAAGGACACCATGCTCAAGCTCAACCTCCAAGGTTCATTGAGAAAGACCACAGTGGTCCTGCAACTTGTAGACTGCTCCATAGTGACCCTCCAGGGGATTGTAGAGGATGTGATGGTCTCCATTGACTCTTGGGAATACCTTGTAGATTTCCTAGTTCTCCGGCCTAAGGCCAAGCTTACTGATTACCCTCTCGTCCTTGGGATACCCTAGCTAGCCACTGCCGATGTCTACATTAGCTTCAGGGCTAGAAATATGACTATCAAGAATGGGCATATGTCCAAGAAGTTAGTCCTATATCCTCATGCCCAGCCATCTCTAGAACATGACTTACCTTTATGGTTAGAAGAGGAGGAAGAAGATGAAGTTTATTTCTCCCAAATCTATACCTTAGAAACAACCATGGGAGGGGGACAACCAGATGAAGATGATTTGATTGAACACATACTCCAAAGTCCAACTCCCAGTACATTTTCCTTAGAATAAGTAGTAAAGGAAACCCAGAACAACCATCAGATTGATCTATGCTTAGCCAATTCCACCCCTATCAGTGCAAAACCATAGAATTCGGCACTGAGAGAAATTTGAAAATCAACTCATCTCTTTTTGTTCACCAAGAAGAAAAGTTATGCAACATGCTAAAGGAACACCTAGATGCCTTTGCTTGGAGTTACAAAGAAATGAAGCGAGTGCACCTCTCAGTGTGTACTCACCACATTTATATCAAATAAGGTTGGATATTAGTCTGGAAACCCCAAAGGAGGATGAATCCAACTCTCAAAGATATATTCAAAGAATAACTACAAAAGTTGTTAGATACAGGGTTCATTTACCCTATCTTTGACATTGAGTGGGTCTCTCCTTTGGTGTTTGTTCCAAAGCAAAATGGTAAGTAGAGGATTTTTGTCGATTACAAAGAGTTAAACAAATCCACAAAGAAGGACCATTTCCCTCTACCTTTCATCGACCAAGTGCTAGATGACCTGGCAGGGAAAAAAAATCTCTTTCCTAGATGGATTCAATGGGTACAATCAAATCCAGATCAGCTCAAAAGACTAGGATAAAACCAGCTTCACTTGTCCTTCGGGTACTTTCACCTATAGGGTCCTTACTTTTGGCATATGCAATTCTCCTGCCACTTTCCAGAGAGCAGTCCTGAGTATCTTTGTCGAGTTAGTCCATGATGCAGTAGAGATTTATATGGATGATTTTACACCTTATGGATGTGATTTTCAGGAGGCTATGTCCAACTTAGGTAAGGTGTTGAACAAATGCATTGAAATGAACTTGTCCCTTAGTCCCAAAAAATGTGAGTTCTTGATGGCTAAAGGGATTTTGCTAAGTCATTCAATATCCTAGCAAGGACTGCAGGTGGACCCAAACAAAACAGCTATCATCCAAAGGGTCCCACCTCCACAAGAGCAGAGAGATGTCAGAAGTTTCCTAGGGCTAGTTGGATACTATCAAAGATTTATAAAAAACTTTAGCAAGTTAGCTTCTCCTTTATTTGGGTTGTTGGCCAAAGACTCTGAGTTTGTATGGTCAAAAAATTTTCAAGAGGCCCTGGACACCTTGAAGGACAAATTAACCATTGCACTGATTCTCTAAGGCCCAAATTGGGACCTTCCTTTTCATATACATGTTGATGCCTCACATAAAGCCATAGGAGAAACTCTAGGCCAGATGGATGAAAAATTGCCTTATGCTATTTACTTTATCAGTAAGAATCTGTCTATTAGCACCTGGAATGAACCTCACGCTTGTAGAAATTCTACAAATTCTCTACAAATCTACCTCTGAGATCTATGTAGAAAATTTGACTATAGATTAACTTGATAATGTAATATACCAAAGCAAAATACTGTAATCTACTTCTACTATCAAACTTGTGGAAGCTTAAAGATCAATTTGAATCAAAGTTGAACACATATAACCATAAGAAGATGAATCAATGCACATGAAACACAGAAAATACTTAGGGGAATGCCTCAGCTAAAAACCCCACTATCTGTATTATCATACAAGGTGGAAATATATCAAAATAATACAAAGCCTTAGCTCTCATAGCTAACCAACTCTCATTACAATCCTCCTATATGCTCACAGGCAAACAAGGCTTCTCACAAACCTTCTTCTCTACCGTCCAAGCCTCCTATTTCCTTGCACAGTTTCTTCTAGGTGATCCTCCTGTTACCAAGTGTAACACTGATCTCTCACACTGATGTTGCACCCTATAAAACTGCGCAATCCTCAAGGAACATTATTCCTTCTACATGCATGATATTCCTTTATCGGAGAAAACATGAAACTGATAGTACATTGTCCTTGACATTTAGCTCAACTAGGTCTTTCTTAGAATAGGCACGCATGAGTTTCTGATGAGGGAATCTTTAGTTATCTGTAGTACACTGGTTGAGTGCATGCATACATCAACTGACTGATAACTCACAATTAGTTCCTCAAAGAGTTTGGAACTAATTTAACTGGACTTAACTCAGTAAACTAAGCTAACTAATTACAACTCAAATATAACTCAATCTTATCTCCTTAATTAAGGGATAATCTCCTTAATTTAACGGATAACTATTGCTTGACTTCAGAAAGACTTCTAACTTGAATTTCTCCAACTAATTAATCCATAATGAATTAATTAATTATTTCAAAGCAGCTGGTGAGACCAAATTCGAATTTAATTCACAATTTTAATTCAAGGACAAATTAAAAGTGGAATTTCTGGATTCTATTTTTATCATTTCTTGTTGCTATTTTCAATAAGGCTAAAGGAAGGCAATGCTAGGGTAACCACAAACCATGCTTAGCCAAGTAACTAGCCCTACTAGGCCAAGAGAGGGATCTCTCCGTAAGGATATCAGCCAAATTGACTGGATCTAGAAACTAATATTAGGCTAGGTATAGTAGCACAAAGTTTGATTTGATTTTGAAGGGTTTTGCTGGATTAGGAGGAGCCAAATAGTTAGGGCAAGGAAGTTAGGTCAAAATTGCAGGGTGTTTGATGGGGCAAGGTAGGCACAACGATCATAACCTTAGGGTTTGATGGATGAGGTGAAAAGACAAGTGAGGAGCTAGGAAGAGCATGTAAACCTCTTGGATTCTTCCTAAACTGAAGAAAACACAGACTGTGAAATGTCTACCCAAAACAGAGCATAAAAGTTATGGATTCTACCTTTCAGACTTGTATACATTCACGTAAAGAGTATGAAACGATGAAATGGAATTAACAATATGTTTTAACACATGAAAACATAAGAAAAACTTAAATGAGCATCATAACACATGGATCCCAAAGAAATAGTTGCAATTTTTCATTAATCTCCCACTGTAACTGGTACAAAATGATGTCAATCAAAGCCTAAACAATCCCACTGAATCCATCCGTTTACAACGAGAAAGAAAAAGAAGATATAGACCTCAATTCAACCCCCTCCCATATTCAGGGGTTGAATCCCTAAGATGAGGAACTAATCCATCAAAAGCTTAACAAGAAACTGGAATCTAGGCAACCCTAACAACTTGCCTCTAAAAGGGAGGGAATTGATTCATTTGATTTCAAGAGGACTTTTGATCCAATGAATCTCCCCTCCAGTAACTAATATTCATATTATTTACATGCCTAGTCACCATTTACATCAGTAAAAATATCATCCATGAGATAAAACCCAAAAATTATAGTCATGGCACAGTAAAGTGAAAGTTTAGCAGAAAATTGTCCTATGCGCAGTGCCAGAAGGCTATGCACAGCACTTTTTGCAAGGCCATTTTGGAGGCCTTCCTGGTGTTCAAATTGAGCTCATGATAGCTCATTGGAAAGCATGTCTTGTCTACTTTCCCAAGACTACTTCTATGCACAGCGCCATGGTCAAAACGAGGGCAGAAAGGTCTTTTGGGGTTTTTTTTACCTTTTAACCAACCAGTTTTGCTCCAAAAACTTAGAAAATGCACAGGGAGCATGCTTACATAATTAGAAACCCAATGGTGGTATTATTTTTTCCATTAGATGCTCCTAGGAAAAGCACAGAGCCAGTGGCGCTACACATAGAGCCAAAATTTCTGAGTCAAAAACTCTTAAATTCCTTAAAAATGCAAAAATTCTCAAAAATTGGTCAAAATTTGCGGGAGACCACCACCATCAAGTTTCTGGGTCAGCCAAGGAAGCTTCAGAAAGAAAACTAAGACTATCGCCCTCCTTTTTGCCTTTGAGAGCTTGTTTTATTCTTGTCTTCATTTGCTTGACTCTTATGTTACAAATCTTGTTCTAAGTCCTGTAATGGCAAGCCATGTGCCTGATGATTTGATTGTCCCTATTGGCCCTTTTTAGCAGCTTCTCCACATGCCAATTAACCTTGTCAAGCCATGTTTCTCTATCCTCCTCAATCTCCTTTTCAAGCCTTTGTTCTATAGTCAAGGTGGCTAGGGTCTACTCCTCTTGCATTATTGATTTGCATTTGTGATCTTGCCTCTTTGCCTTGAGAAGTTCTAGCTCCATGAGGACCTGTTTGTCACTTAGCTTCTTGATCTCCTACTCAAGGTATGAAATGACATACTTAGCTCTCGCCAAGTTGTCCATCATTGCTTGGATTTGTGCATCTTTTTCCTTTATGATTATATTTTCATTTGTCGCCTCATCTTGAGCCTCCAAGTCGACTATCTCAATGCCATGAAGAATGTCTAGCTGTTCTGGTTCATCATGTTCCATCAAATCAAATTTCCTTTCCTCTTAATCATTAAGGCTTTCCTCCAGCATCTTTTCCTTCCCTTTTTGCACCTGTTGTACCTGTTGTCTTGATGAAGAAGGCAAATCCCCTTCCACGGTTTGTGGAGCAATCATTTGCCTATGAGCTGATGAAGAAGGCAAGGCCCCTTCCACATCAGGTGCAGTAAACAATTGCCTATCCACTGCAAACAACTTTCTTACCCCTCTCTGATATGTTTTGTAGGTTTTTGGCTTCTCAAAAACTTTAGTCTCTTTAGCCTTCTGACTTTTCTTTATTTTGGTACTGCTGGAAGGCCTTTCTACTTTTTGAGGCACCGGTGGAGGAATCTGAGGACCATTGAAGATTTCATTGGCAATAAATGTATCCCAGGAGATATTGAGGAGGTTGAGATGATGTAGCACAATAATCTTAATCAAGGAATAGTGGTAAATTCTATTCATCTGTTGAGGGTATGGCCTTTTCTGTACAATATAGGCCATCTTCTCAATATTCCTGAATAAAAAGTATGGGATGTTCAACATTTTCACTCTTGTGAAGTGCATAAGAAGCCTAATATTATAGGTGTATAATCTAGAAAATCTTCCCTCACATGTAAAATACTTCATAATGATCCTCATCGTAGGGGCATACTTCTTGTGAAGGAACCTGAAAGGAAAGGTCCTCTTCTTTTCATTCTTGTACCTAGATTTGATGTATGGCTCATAGTAGTGCCCATCCAAATCTTGTGCTTTATACCATTTTTCCCTCGCATTCGGAATCCTTATAGCATCAGCAATGATGGAGTTAGAAACTGTAAATGTCACCTTGGCAAGAGTTACCTTGTTATCATGGAGATTTTCTACAAAAAGCCTGGTCAGCTCAGGATGATGTTGAACTCTTTGTACTTGCTCACAAAACTCATAACATCCCAGATGCCTGAAACAAGAGACAGTCATAGGGGAAGCCTCGAACTCTCTGATGTTTGATGGTTCCTCTATGATAATTATGCCTTCCTTATGTGGTTTTCTCTGATGCTGAGGTTCATCTTCCATGCTTTCACTGCCATTGTTTTCCTCCTCCTCGTAATCTTTATCCTCTTTATCCATGTTTTTGAGTTTGAATCTTTAGAAACCCTAGAGAAGGTAATTAGGAAGTGAGTTATGGTGAGTAGGGATAGGGGGATGGGAGAAGAGTTTGTGTGATGTAGGAATGAGATATGTATGATGTGAGAGTGAGAAAGGGGATATTTTTTAGTAGCGACTATTTTGTAAGTAGGGGTTTAGGGATTTTGTTTGGGGACTAGGGTATAGGGGATAAGTGTCTAGGGGAATAGGAATGATATTTAGGGATGTGAAAACAAGATATGGGAATGAACAGGAAAATGATAAGCAGGGAGGGTTTTTAGAAAACCTAGGGTTTGAAAATTTTAATAGCAAACAAACTCAAAAATCATGAAATGTGTGATGATATGACAGTTTAGGGAGTATACATACTTGCTTGAGGCTTTAGGTAGCAAAAGGAGTGATTTTGGATGCTTTGTTAGGATAGTTTTGATGGTTGTTGGCCCTATGCGCAACGCCTTGTACAAGTGTGCAGTGCTTTGTCGTATGCACAGCACTGTGCAAAAATACACAGGCACATGGGCTCTATGCGCAACGCTATGGTTGTATGCACAGCGCCCCACAACTTTGCCTTGTGCACAGCGATCTTTGCTCTATGCGAAGCACCCGTGCTTCTTCGGCCACCAATTTGCTGCAAATTGGTTTTTCTCTTTGTCAAATAAGCATGATGAAGTTTAAAAAATTGCTTTTGAAATCTTATATAGAGGATGAGTTTGATTTTTCCTTAGAAAAACCCACTTTATAATGTTTGTTTGGAACTTTTTACTTTGTTTTCAAATCTCTGTCTGACGCTTTTCTTTCTTTGTCTCTTTTCAGGTGGATGATGCTTTGATTGGGCTTATCCTTCAATGATTCCTCTCTTGCAACAAGGAGAAGTGCCTTGGGAAACTTATGGGGATAATTATTACATAAAATGACTTGAATTACATCAAGGATATGAAAAAACTAAAATACTTTGTTTTCATCTCAAAAAACAATGTTTTTGAGATGAAAATTACATTAGTGAAATAAGGATTTTATACAGTAACCATGACTAAGTAGCAACCATTCTCATTTATTGGTCTTCCTCATACCTTTTCTGCCCTTTATTTGCAATTAAAAAAAAACCTTTTTGACCTTGGAAATGAACCCTAAGACCTAATGGAGAGATAACTGCCTTGACTCTAAAAATAATATAACTAAAACCAAAACTGAATGAAACATGAAGAAGGGCCAGCAAATATACCTTATGAGGGAAAATTAGATGTTCTGAGAAGAAGAAGACAACCATCAGTGGATCATTTCTAGCATGAGCTAGCGGAATGATCAAAAATTTCTGTATGAGACACCTACAATGAAAATGCAAAGAGCAGATTTGATCCCTAATGGAAGTACGCATATACTAACACTAACACTATCAAAGGATGAACTGAACTTCACAGTAACCGAAAAGGAGCTCCTGGCTATTGTGCATTCATTGAACAAATTTAGGCATTACATTACAGGTTATCAAACATTTGTACATATTGACCATGTTGCAATCAAATATTTAATGAATAAACATGATGTGAATGCTTGGATTATTAGATGGTTACTTGTATTACTGTAGTTTGATCTAACTATTGTTGATAAGCCTGGCAAAGAAAATGTTGTTGCAGATTTTTTGTCCAGATTAACTTTTCCTGCAGGTGAGGAAGGAATGGTTGATGATCAGTTACAGGATGAACACTTATTCTCCATTTAATTTCTCTCTCCATGGTTTGATGACATAGAAAACTATTTGGTATCTGCATAGTTCCCACCGAATTTGTCCTCCAAAGAGAAAAGAAAGATTGTGAGGAAGAGTGCCCTGTTCACTTGGATTGGGGGCAACCTATTCAAACTAGGCCTGGATCAAATTTTGAGAAGATGTATTAGGGAGGAGGAATTCTTTGACATCCTTTTGACTCGTCATGATGGGCCTTGTGGAGGTCACTTTGCAGCAAAGAGGACAACATTCAAGGTGTTACAAGTTGGTTATTATTGGTGCACTCTTCATCAAGATGTGGAAATATATACTAGTTAGTGTGATTGGTGCCAAACAATGGGAAAGCCTACTCAAAGGGATGAAATGCTTCTACAGCCTTAAGTGACTTTCGATCCATTTGACAAGTGGGGCATGGATTTCATTGGGCCTATTGACCCTCCTTCCAAGCAAAAGAAGTATATCATTATGTGAACTAACTAAGTGGGATGAAACCAAGGCAATCAAGGCAGAAACAGAGGAGAAGGTGCTTGAGTTCTTAAGGGAGAATGTATTCTACATGTTTGGGTACCCAAGAGAACTAGTCACTAATCAAGGCAGCCAATTTACCTCCAACATGATTGAAGACTTGTTAAGCCAACACAAGATTAAGAATAGAACCTCCACTCCCTATCACCCACAAGCTAATGGGCAAGTGGAGGTGGACAACAAGAGCGTTGGAGGGAATTCTAACCAAGGTATTTAGCAGCAACAGAAAAGATTGCGCAGATAAACTAGTTGAGGCTACCTAGGCCTATAATACCACCTGGAAGACCACCACTGGATTCACACCCTATGAGCTGGTCTATGGGAAGAAGGCCATGTTTTCCATTGAATTTGAGTATAATACATTGAGGATGGCAGCCCAACTAGATCTAGATCTCAGCAGTGCACAAAAAGAGAGATTGCTCCGATTGAATGGTTTATATGAGTTCAGAATGCAGACCCTCCTACACACAGAGGTAACTCAAATTCAGAGGAAGATCTATAATGATAAGAACATAAAGGATAAGAAATTTCAAGAAGGTGATTGGGATTTGTTATATGATTCCAGATATAAAGACTTTAAGGGCAAGTTAAGGACTAGATGGTTCGTACCTTATGTTATAGAGAGATGTCATGATAATTGTTCAGTGCAGATCATAACCATAGATGCAGAGGCCATTCCTTTACTTGTTAATGGGAACATAGTGGAAGTTTACAAAAGGTCATTATCAAAGCAAGAGTTCATAAATGGTATCAATAAAACAATGATGGTGGTGGAGCCAGTCTCAACTCCTGCCTCATCAAGTCACTGAGAAAAGAAAAAAAATAAAATAAGGAGACTCAGGTGAAAACCTCCATGAGGCCCCTGAGTCCCACTATTGGATTGAAAACCTCTTGAGGCAGCCCAATGGTGTCAAAAAAAGACAAACAAAAAAAAAAAACAAAAAAGAGAAATAAAAAGATCTCTGGATGAAAACCTCTCTTGAGGCACCCAAGGCAAGCAACTAGGATGAAAACCTCTTGGAGGCAGACTAGTTGTTTTCAAAAATAAAATAAAATAAAAAAGAAAAATATGAAAATGTTGTTTGCAGGTCAATAGGAGGATGATCAGAGCAGCAATAAAGAATAAAAAGGGACCTATTCAGCTCATTTTTTATTTCTCCATTCATTTTCCTTCACCATTCCACCATTCCTTTAATTTTTTCACTCATTTGACTCAGTTTTCAAGGATTCTGTGTTTTCTATAGGATTCCCTGTAAACCTACAGGATCCCTTGAAAACCTACAGGATGATCATGTAGGAATTACAGTGGCTTAGGAATCCTAGAGGAAGTAACCCTAGGGAAAAAAAATTACCTGCCCATGTCAAAAAAAAAAAAAAATTCCTACATCACCATCTCATTACCATACCACTCTCCACCTTGATCGCCCCTGCATTCATCATTAAAAAAAATAGCTTTCAAAAAAATTTATAGTTTTCAAGAAAAAACACAGAGAAAAAAGATGAGGCGAAGAGCAAGGGAACAGCACCTTAAGGTTATTTTTCATTATTCACACACCCCTAGACCTCCTCTCTATCCATGTTCATCATCCTCAGGTCCTAGCAGTGGAATATGATTAAAAATTTTGAGGGAGAAGCAGCTACAGGACATCCTATAGCAACCTATCCCACCAAACAAAAATCATAGGTTGCAGTGAGTTTCAAGCATGGAGATCCAAGGGCAAAAGAAGATCCTCCAAAGCAGCAGTAGCATCATCATCCTCAACACCAGGTACCTGCACATCAATAAAATCACCAAAGGACAATATATAAAAAAAAGGAGGGAGAATTCACATGCAGCCAACATAGAGCAAACACCTTATTTCTTCAACAAACTGAAGCAAGGTATTGTCACCACAGGTAAGTATCTCGCTTCACTCTCTCATTTGCATAACGTAATCAAAATATGTAAATATTGTGAAAGAGTTGGTTTATAAGAGAAAGGTGGCCAATTAACTTGGCCACCTTCGTTAAGTCAACGAAGACAAAACAGTTAGTCCTCACACACGTGGCAACAGTCAAGTCAAGGAAAAAGAGGATGAGTTCGAAAGTAGTTAAGACTACGGATGCCCGAAGCGGGAGTTGATTACAAGGTGAGGGGAATGATGATGTGGTAGTGGGGACCAACAGTCCAAAAATAGAAATATGTACCTCAGCTGCCAACACACCACCTCACTCAACTTGACCATAAGAGGAAATAAACAGTGATCCCCATGCATACATGCATTCATCTTCTCAAGGCTCACTCTAGCATCTCAACCCTCAATGCAACCTACAGGAGAGGGAAACCTCATTTTTTTCTACACAGGACCTCTTTTGGGATCCTATATAAAATCCTACAGGATCCCACAGGAATCCCACAGGAATCCTACAGGATATAGTCAGGCAATCTATAGGATTGGCAGTGAGCAAGTTCAGAGGAGGAAACATAGGGGTTGGCTACATCAAGCACTGTAAGGAGGTAGGCTCTACATTTCCTCCCATTTTTCCAAGTGAAAGGAACAAAAAATCTTCTAGTTTGATTGAAATTGATAGCTTTGTAAGGGAATTGTATCCACAAAAATTTCAGTCCAATTTACTCCTTTATTAAAATTTTGTATCATACATCTTTGCTCCTCCATTAACTAGACAAAATGACAAGGAGGTTTAATAAAAGGGATCCCATCAACACTATGAGGATTCACCAACACCCTCCTGTACTAGAAATATTCACAAGGCATAATTGGATGGGGTACTTTGAGAAATTGAGGGGGTATGATGATGAAGTAGCCAGATATTTTTCTCTCTCCCTCATTCTATTGGCCAGGACCTATGCCATCGTTGTGGTGAGAGGCCTCCCCATAGAGCTTACCCCTGAACTCATAAGAAAAATTACCACACTTCCCTTAGGAGTGCCTTGGAGAAAGGAAGACAAGGGAAATAGCCAAACTGCAAAGAAGAAATTCTTTCTAGAGGGAGAGGAGGTTATGGAAGAAAATAATGGAGTGAGAAGAGCAAGCCTACCATACCCCTGGAATGAAATAAGCTACCAACTTATAAAATAAATATCATGTGAAGGTAGGTATAGTGTGGTCTATGGATACCACTTTAGGCTTCTTAAAGAATTGAGGTTTGGAGCAGATATACCTCCTCACAACAGACTCAGCATACCCTACTTCCTTCTTCAATCCCTGATAGATATGAGCATAAAAGTGAAGGAAGGAAACTACCAGCAGCTGGCCCATCATGGGTTAATTATACTCATCATAGAAGATGATCTCCACAACCTTAGAATTCCTATCACATGGGCAACTTTCAGGGACATACAGACAAAGGAGGATATAAAAGCCCTCACATATGACAAAATCCCTACTTCCAGTGAAAGGGATGAAGAGGAAACTGAAACAGATGAGGATCTAGAGAGGGATGAAGAGGAAATAGATGAGGAAGAAAAGGAAGAGAAAGAGAAGGGAAGTGGTGAAGAAACAGAGGAAGATTCCAATGAGGAAACTGATGAACAAGGTGAAGAAGAGGAGAAAGACCAAGATGAAAAGGGGAATGGAAAAGAGGAGGTAGAAGACAAGGAGGAGTCTCCTAGGGTGTCTCCAAATCCCACTGAGAGAGAGGCAGTAGCTTCTCTCACTGCCCTTAGCACCACTATCAAACAAAAAGGAAAAAGACAAAGACAAACCCCATTATACTTTAGAACAAGAAAGAGCACAAGGATTAAGGCAGGGAAAACCTCAAACTCCCACCAAGGTTCCCATTGTTATTGAAGACTCACCTAAACAGTAGGAAAAGATGGCTCCTCTTATTAAAACTCAAGGAGAAGGATCCTCAGCACAAACCTCCCCTAAGTCTCCTATCACTTATGAGAGAAGGCCTATGACTAGATCTGCCTCATCCAAGGGAAAAGACATCCTACAGGATACACAACAGGACCTACAAGAAGCAGAGGCAATCCTACAGGAAACTTTGCTAAACGTACAGGAGACTTAAAAATTGGATAAGGAAGGGAGTATGCATTAAGAACCAAAGAAGTAGGACCCAGAGCTAAGGGAACATAGTCCCCAACCTAACCTTGACTCCTACTACAGATTTATTGCAGTGGGTAGGGTCATTCCACAAAAATTTTCCATCCCATTATTCTTTGAGCTTGAGAAAGAAAGAGCCAGAACACATGGATGGATGCAGATTGCTAAGTCCAAGGGAGTGGAGGACATAGGTCACATGGAGGGAAAGCTCAAAGAGATGGGAAGAGAACTAAGAAACCTGAGGGACAGAGAGGCCATAATGAAAACTCAGTTGCAGGCAGAAAATGCATGGTTGAAAGGACATCTACAACAAATACATAATCAATTAGCGACCATGGCTAGCCTATCTTTAGAGGGAATCCAGTGTAGGATTCCAGCTACGTCCTATGCATTATACCTTAAGGAACAATGGTTGTAGTTCCAAATCAAGACCCTGGCACAGAGAGGCACTATGCCATTCTAGGATTATAGACGGTTCATTGATCTCTGTGATCAAAGCACATTGGAGGATAGGGCTAAGATGTCTAAGTTCTACTTGCATAACATGGCCCTGACATATCTGAATGTATGGGACCCTAATGAAAAACTAGGGGATTTACAGTTGATGGCTTTAGCATCATGGATGAACCATGAGGAAGCAAGGGATGCAGAAATGAAGAATATATTGGCAAGGGAACAAACATAGCCTCTCATGATAAGAGCTGAGCAGTCAAATCCAATGGCTATCATCAGCACACATAATTTAATTGCTATTGATCCTCAACTTGCACCCAGGTATCTTGCTTCCCAAGAGAAAGAAATTACACATTTTGAGGATATGTTCAAGCTGTTAGGGTATGATAGCATGCAATATTTCCAAAGGAGATGGAATACTCTTCCATATAGTTTGAAAATTAGAGAGTACCACTCTCCTCAAAGAATGAGAGAAGCACTAAACAGGACACCCATGTACAAGAAAACAATCCAAAGGCTCAAAATCAATTGGATTGGCTTGAGACTTAGTCCAACACTGCTCTTGGGGATGCTAGAAGGAAGGAAGGAAGAGGAAGAAAGAAAGCAGTGGGAGGAGATAGAAAGGAAAGCAGTATTCTATGCACAAGAAGAGGAAATCACAGCAGAAGCATGGGATGTCAGGGAGGCCACCAGAGCTATGAAAGATATGGATATTGATTGAGTTGCTCAGAGGATGAGCAACACTTTCAGTGGGGGGTGATGATGAGCCTCATTATTGGGTAACTATATGCACCTTAATTCACCTCCTATATTAGTCAAATCAACTCTTCTCACAATATATTACATGTTTTGACTATATTTTGTTTAATTAGATGATTCAAAGTGAGATATTATGCCTAGTGGAGTAATGTGCATTGAATGCAGGTTTGTGAGAGGAAATCAGGGAATTTTTGCAAGATTAAAGGCTAAAACTAAAATGGGATAAGGAAAAGTGATTGTAGGAGGTAAATCCTCCTCATTTACTCCTCCCTCATTCAAATATTCCTCCATCAATCACGCTAGCTCAGAGTACAAGCAGCCAAGTCATGAAGATCAAAAGGCAGTCAAGCAAGTGATAGTCAAAGACTTAGTTCATCTCGAATTTGGGAGCAAGCCTCCCTAGATTTAAGGAAGTCATTGGAAACTTTATTGGTTTAAATAAAGAGGCCTAAAGCCTCATTATGATTCGAATTTTTGTTGTAAAAACACTAGTTATTTTCGAGCTCCAGACTTGTGGAATACATTGCTATGTAATTTTCTGTTTTGATAATGAGAATGAGCTCTTTCTTGATCCAGTACTGAGTTAACTCAGAGAGCTAAACCTCTTGGGTTAGGGCCCAACTCTAGCAGCAAAGGCTCCTCTTATTGTATCTATATGCTTAGATTAATTTCATAGATTCATGGTTAAATTGTCCTTAGAAGTATTTCATTGCAAGTAGTGTAGATTTGATTAGTTTGTTTATTAATTTGCTTCCATTTGTGATTTACTTCAATAGTAGGTTAGAAGGGAAAAAGGAACATAAAAAGGCTGTCAATAGGTATCTTGGCCTCACTTCTTCTTTTAGGGATCATGATTTGAGGAAAGGACCCCTATGCAGCCCCAAAAAGACAGAAATCTACTTTCTCATATAATTTAGAGTTTACTGTACTTGAACCAACATTTGATTAGTTTTAAAGTGTAGGATTTAATTATCATTTCTTCCATCATCATTCTTACAGTATATCTCATTAATGATTTCATCTTATTTTGAAAATTTTCCTCATGCGTGAAGTATACAGCTAGCTCATTAAACTATGTTTTTCTAGCTTATTGAAATTCTTCTTGTTTACATAATTTTCGGGAAAATATCATTTTTTGATGCACTGCAAGTGTTTCAGAAGTAGAGAGAGATATCATAGAAAGCAACCTCCTTCCAACTTTATCCATCAATGATCATTCCTCACTTTCACTAAGACCCTCATCAATTTCATCATTTTTCATGGAAACTCCTCCAAGCATGTTGAGAAAATCCAACCATCTCCCAACCTTGGTTTTGAGTTCTGAGTGATCCTAGGAATTTTCTCACTCCATTGTACCCACCAACCACCTTCCCTAAGCCTTCCATCACCTTCATTACCCTTTTTTCTTCTCTCAGCTGTATCTTGTAGAAATACAGGGAATCCTATAGGTTTCTAGGACGTCCTATAGGTTTTCCTGTAGTGGCCTGTTTTGAGGCTGAATTGAGGGAAAACCTCTAGGAAGCCACACAAGGTCACCTCGAGGTCTCCCAAACCTTCCAACCATCCACCAGCATCCCAAAGCCACCTGCCACATCACCAAATTAGATTAGCTTTCACACTTGTTTTTCCATTAAAAGAACAAAAAGAAAAAAAAAACAGATTTGTTGTAGCCATTTACATGCGCAGTATTAGAATGTTGATGCTTTGAATTTACATGCTTAAGATAATTGAGTTTCATACATGTTAATCTATCATTCTTTTTTAAACATAGTCTCTTAGCAGTTAGGTAGGAAATGGTGTTTTTTTAGCATTGGATTTCATTCTTTTTCCTTACTGCAGTAGACCAGCTTTCTCTTGGAGCATATTTCTCTTTCCCTCATCAGTAATCAAGCTTCTTCTAAATCCATAGAAGTCTGGCTTGAAAAACCCTAGTGGTCTCTCGCCAGCTAAACAGTGAAAAAAGTTAGAACCATCATTTTTACTTATGTATACAGCACTGTCACCTCCAAGTTTATCCAAACCTCGGATTGATAAAGTAAAGTTGGTAGCCCCAGGAGTTGTAGCATTCTTGTTGCAATACTGGTACTCATCATGTATCCCAGAAACATGCTTCGTTTGGGTTACTACATCTTTATTTGTCTTATTCCTTCCACATTATTGGCCTACGGGTTACACTCACGCTGGATTGATGAAGGATGCCTTAATGTCTTCCTTCTAGTGGATCTTTTCGCATCGACTTCAACTCATTGCTATGGGAACAAGATATAGAGTCCATTTAGCAGTACCTTAGGGTTTACAGTCATAAGTGGCAGACTCCTTTGCTATTGACAGTGGGAAAACATCATTGTCTCCTGATTGATAGATTCTTCCAAGTGTTCAACTAAAGCTCATTTATTCGCAATTGTTAGATTGTATTGGATACCTTGACTTTCATCATCATTATCGGTGAGTAGTCCCATTTAATAGTATACATCAATGACCGATAATCAAATGATTTCTCACATGGTCGACTTCAAATCATTTATTCCCATTGTGTAGAAATGTACCACAGCGGTTGATGAAGACCTCGAGTTTGCATCAGTATTTCTTGGTTCACTTGTTAGTTACTCCTATTTCTTCTAGTTGACACCATCCACCTTATATGTTTCAATTCCTTGTTGTGACATCTTATATGTTGGCACCCAAGTTGCAGTGTAGTACCATTTGTTCCACCATTTGACTTGGTACTTTTTTGGATCATCTTTATGACTTCAGTGATCATCTTTCTATTTCAGCATCATTGATCAATTCTTTATATGTGATATTGATACATGTACCTATATGGATTTGATGGGATGATCCACTATGTCTTTTCAGTTCCTTTATACTTGTATGCATATTGGATCTGCTTTTGTACTTGACATGTAGACATGCTTTATTATCTCTGAGCATGGGTATGCCCACCTCAGACAACAGTTTCTTTCTTATCTCTTTCACTGGCTTGGTAGGCTGAATTCTGGTGAACTCCTCTCAGGTCTCAGCGAGATTCCTTCTATACACTTAATATATTTCGGCCATCATGTACCCCTTCTGACCTCATATATTAGGGGGCATCTATTATAGCACCATTTACTACTCTTGGTAGATTTGATGCTCTGGTTATGGCCTAGAGAAACCCTTCCTTTCCAGACTTGGTCCAAATTCTAAAAAATAATGTTTCATTTCTCATACGCTACTTTTCCCTATGTTAAAAGCGTGTACACGCAGGTCAGTGTATACCCAACCCGTGTATATGTGTTAAAACACTAAAAATATATATAATATCCTTAAATTCGAGTGGATTTTACAGGTTTTACCCATTACTCACCTACTATAGCCCGTGGCCCAACTGTTTCCCTACTAAAAAAACTAATTTGGATAAGTATAAATAAACCTCCATGGGAAGGCCTAAGGGGAGAAGAGATGAGATATTGATATTATAGTTTATTATATCCCTAATCGAGTCTAAAGAAATCCATGTGCCCCCTACACTCCAAAGTTATAGGAAACCTTTCTTTCCTCTTTTGAGATGTCCTTCATCCCTCTTATGACATCCTTATGTGTATCGATGGAGGAAGATTGTTGAGGTCGGGGCAGGACGGATGCAGAGGACCGTTCTGCCTGGAACTGGAGGAAGACTCAGGTTTTAGTTTTCCACATTTCATTTAGCTTACATCAATAAAGAAATGTTGTTATGTTCCTGATATTTATGTGTTTACACGTTGATCCTTGTTATGATTTGCTTATAAATCTTATGTTGCTGCTCAATTTCTCATTTTCTTATATGATCTAACACATATGTCATAAACATGCTTTCTATTACTATTGTTGTATATGCTTTGTTTGAATAAGTCACTGGTTTTAAATGCATTGGAAGAAGCAGAGGGTTTGGACCCTCCAGGATCAACCTCGAACGTAGGACCTCCGGGTAATACCACTTCTTCCCAATTCAGTAGTTTAAGAATTTAGACTGTTTGTCTACGCATTTCTTTCTATTGTATGCCCTCCGCCCTATTGGGGTTTTCAACCCAAGACCCTAGGGTGTTTCCACCCGCAACATCTGTCCTAATGGAGGATCAATGGGCCCAATGAAATCCATGCCCCACTTGTCAAATGGCTCAAAAGTCACTTGAGGTTGCAAAATCATTTCAACCCTAGGAGTAGGTTTTCCCATTCTTTGGCACCAGTCACATTGGCTGGTAAATCTTCTTGCCTCTTGGTGGAGAGGGGGCCAATAGTAGTAGCTTTTAGTACCTTGAAGGATGTCCTTTTGGCTGCAAAGTGACCTCCATAAGGCCCATCATGACAGGCCAGAAGGATGTCAAAAACTTCCTCCTCCTTGACACATCTTCTCATAATTTGATATGGGCCCAACTTGAAGAGATTGCCCCCAATCCAAGTGAATCGGGTTCTTTTCCTTATAATTCTTTTATTTTCCTTGGAGGAAAGATTTGGAGGGAACTGTGAAGCTACTAAGTAGTTGGCTATGTCAGCAAAACATGAACAGAGAACTGAAATGGTGAATAAATGCTCATCTGGCAACTGGTCATCAACCACTCCTTCCTCACCTACAGGCAAAGCCAATCTGGAAAAAAAAAAAAAAAAAAAAAAAAAAATTGCATTTTCTTTGCCAGGCTTATCAATGATAGTTAGATCAAACTATTGTAACAAAAGAAACCATCTAATAATTTAGGCATTCACATCAAATTTTTTCATCAAATATTTAATAGCAGCATGGTCAGTATGTACAAAGGTCTGGTAACCAATAATGTAATGTCTAAATTTATTCAAGGAATGGACAACAGCTAGGAGCTCCTTTTCATTCACAATGTAGTTCAACTCATCTTTGGATAGATTTTTGTTGATGAAGTAAATGGCATAAGGTAGCTTATCATATATCTAGCCCAGAGTTACTCCTATACCTTTGTCAGAGGCATCAGCATGGGTGTGGAAAGGAAGAGCCAATTTGGGCCTCGGAGTAGAGGTGCAGTAGTCAACTTGTCCTTTAGGGTTTTTAGGGCCTCTTAGCAACTTTTTAACCATAAAAAATTGGATTCCTTGGCCAATAGTCCAAACAAAGGCGAGGCTACCTTGTTGAACTCTTTTATGAATATCCTATAGTATTCAACTAAGCCTAAGAAACTTTTGACATCCCTATGTGTCTAAGGAGTAGCAACCCTCTTTATGATAGCTACCTTATTTGGGTCTACTTGCAGTCCTTCTTGGGATATTGAGTGACCTAAAATAGTCCCTATAGACATCAAGAACTCACACTTATTGGGACTAAGGGATAAGTTCATTTATATGAATTTGTTTAATACTTTTCCCAAGTTAGAGAGAGCCTCCAGGAAATCACACCCATAGGGGGTGAAATCATCCATATAAATTTCCACGAATCCATGGAATAGCTCTACAAAGATGCTCAAGACTACCCTCTAAAAAGTGACAGGGGCATTGCATAACCCAAAAGGAAGGACCCTATAAGCAAAGGTACCCTAGGGACACGTGAAGGTGGTTTTATCCCGGTCCTCTAGCCTGATCTGGTGATCTGAATTGGATCCTAAACACTCTCTAAGTTTTCATAAACTCATTCAAATTATGCCAAACAGATTCAAGTCTTAGAAAGATCAAGCTATTAGAAGGAATCCTCGTGACAGTTGCAATTGTGATCAGCGCGGAGCAACGAGGACCCTCGGTCGAGCACGCACACCGTTGGCCCATGGTAACGCGCGCTGGCGCAAATTGGCAAAACCAGAGGCTAATTGAAGAAAGGGGGGTGGTTTCTGATACGTGATTAGCACTAAAGCACTAGTCACGTATCGTAGGGTGTCCCCCTCAGTGAAGGAAAGCCCCGAAGTGCCCAGACCCGAAATGGCTATGAAATGCATAAAAGTAATAAATTCGATTCTATGGATTCCACAAAACCGGCAGGATATCGGAAGGCCTCGAGGTGGTAAGCAGTTTTGACCAAGTCCCGCCCGATGCCACACACTGAGTGACACGCATCTGGCAGAAGAGAGAGAAAACCACTCACATCAGATGGGTAAACGTCATGCTACTTACTCGCCCGATATGAATGACGACCGTAGGATCTGGAGGGCCCAGATCAATGGCAGAGGCGCGTCCCGATAGATGACCGGATTTGACAAGGTTGTAAAGCAAGATTAAATGGGATTTGAAGTTCGACGTGGATGATGAGTTGGCAAAATATTCATGTTTCACGGGCATCTTGGAGAAAACGGAAATAACAGTCGTTCAAATGTGTCCAAGGAACCTGACACACTCACGCGTTGCAGAATAGGTGGCCACCTCCCTGTGAAGCGTTACACAGTGATGATGACATAGAACAGGGGAGTTCGAATAGATAGAGGAAGGAAAACAAGAATGCTGGGAAGCGAGAACGAATCGACAGAAAGCAGACTGGCTTTAAAGCCATGAATTGGCAGAGACAAAAAGGAAGAAGAAAAGCAGGAAAGAGAGTTAGTTAAGAGCAGAGAGAAGAGGCCATGCTGACCTGAGGGCAGCATCAAGCCAGATAGAGCCAAAGAGAGTCAGAGAGTCTGTGCACTCCAGAGAAAGCTTGAGAGGTTCAAGTGAGCTCCTCAGCATAGGCCTGTCATGTATGAGTTTCAGATTGGGCTCATACTACTGTGACCGATAGAGGTCAAGTACCAGCAAGGAGAGTCTATGTACTCAAATCCTACTGATTCATATCTATTAAGTGAGATTCAAATTGAGCTCACTATTATAAAGAAAATATGTTTTGAAAACATAATAGAGAGGCCACCACTAAAGGCTGGACTGGGAGACGTAGCCCAGGAGTACTGGGTGAACTCCTTATTAAACTTGTTGTGCTTACATGTTTTCCTGTTATGTTTTCTCTAAACTACTTCAGTGTCTGTGTATCTTGCAATCTTATCGATCCATTGCATAAAGTAACATAGGCACATCCATGCACATGAGTCTGTAATACCTTTAATTCTTTGTCCTGGATAAATTCCAGATCATCTGGATCTAATTGTAGCCATTGAATCCATCTAGGAAAGAGAAGAACTTCTTTCATGTCAATCCATTTAATACTTGGTCAATGAAAGGTAGAGGGAAATTGTTATACAACCAGCTCAAAAAATAGAAGAAAAGATAGATAAACGACTTCAAAATCCACCTCTCTGAGGGGGAAACCTCCTTTACATTACACAAATGAACAATTCTTAGATGATACAAATGCAAATACCTCCTTTATATATATATATGACTCTAAGGGATCACAATATAATCAGAGCCGACATAACAATAATAATGTAAGGGTGCAACAATAACAATAGCGGGCTTCTATGGGGCACAATAATAACAATATGAGGACAACATGGGCACAACAATAACAATAAGGGGCTACAATGACAATAATAATAAAGGCATACATTAGTATTCCAGGGACCTAACATGCCCCTCTCCTTCAAGAAAGTGTTATCCTCAACGTTTGAGTAGTTCTAGATGCTTCTGTATAAAATTCTCATCCTCCCATGTGGAATCTTCAGCAGGTAAGTTCTTCCACTTGATGAGATACTCTAAAATAGATCGATTTCATGGCTGTTGAGTTCTTGTTTCAATGACTGCTTTAGGTTCCAATATGATTTTTCCTTCCTCGCCAAGTTCTGGAAATATTGTTTGAATTGGGAGCTTGTCACCTATAACCTTCTTTAAGCATGAAACATAGAAAACTGAGTGCACTCAAGAAGATGCGGGAAGTTCCAATTTGTATGCCATAGTACCAATATTTTGCAATGCCTTGTATGGACCAAATACTTTGGTGATAATTTATTATCCTTCTTAGCTTTCTTGAGGGACATTTGTTTGTATGGTTGTAGTCGTAGAAATATCCAGTCACCTACATCAAAACTTCTTTCGTTGCAATGTTGAATTGCCTGTTCTTTCATTCTATTCCACACCAAACTCAGGTTATCCTTTAAGAGTTTCCTGTTGTTTCATTCTATTCCACACCAAAGTCAAGTTATCCTTTAAGAGTTGGAGAATTTTTTTTTGATGCTCGATGTGATCTTCCACTACTCGAACCTTAAAATTTTATCTTAAATATGATGTGATGGACGATGGATGATATCAATAAATTGTCGTAAATATGGTCATTTTTTCTGCAGTATGGAAGGAAGTATTATACCACCATTCAGCTAGAGGCAAGCATTTGACCCATTGTGTCTACTTATCATATACAAAGCAATGAAGATATCCTTCCAAATATTTGTTCACTATCTTAGTTTTCCCATCAGAATGAGGATGATAAGATGAGCTACGAGCTAACTGAGTACCGAGACAAGAAAATAATTTTGTCCAAAAATTTCCAATGAAAATAGGATCTCTGTCGCTTACAATAATCTTTGGGTTTCCATGTAGACTTTGAATTGTTTCCATAGATGTAATAGAAATTATATTGGCTTTAAATGGATGAGATAATGCACAAAAGTGTGCATACTTGGTAATTCTATCAACTACCACCATGATGACACTCTTTCCTTCAAACTTGGGTAAACTTGTGATAAAATCCATTGAAACCTCCTCGCAATGTTGACTTGGAATGGATAAGGGTTGTAATAGACTTGGGGTCTTAATTGTCTCAACTTTATTTTTTTGGAAAACCATACATTCCGCCACAAACTTTTGAATATCAAATTTAAGGCCATCCCAAAAAAATTCCTTCTTAACCCTGTGGTAAGTTTTTTAAAATCCTGAATGCCCTCCCAAGGGATAAGTGTGCAATTCCAAAAGAATATTTTGTTTGAATTGGGAATTCTTACAAAGGTATAAGTGATATTTGTACCATAATGAATCATTTTTCCAGCTAAATGTATCATATGTACTAGGATCTTGCTGCAACTTTTGAATGAGTTCCCACACTTCCTCGTCATTCTTCCATTCATCCCTTGCTTTGTTTATCCAATCTGGTTGGATAATATAAATGGCACAAAGAAATGTTTCCACATCCTCATACTTTCTTGAGAGTGCATCTGCAACATAATTTTCCTTCCCTTTTTTGTAGATGATTTCAAAGTCATAACCCAACATCTTTGTGACCCATTTTTGCTGCTCTTCTAAAGATAATATTTGTTCTAAAAAAATTTAAGACTATCATGATCTGTTTTTACCTTGAAGTGTCTTCCCATTAGGTAAGGTCACCATTTCTTAAGTGCATGTAACATTTCCAACATTTCCTTCTCATAAATAGCTTTGTGAATACTTTCCTTTGATTGGACAACTTTCAAAAGCAATGGATCTTTCTTCTTGCATTAATGATAAAGGTTTTTGTGAAGTCTTGCGTAGCTAAGACCAGTGCTTGGCACATTGCCTCCTTAAGATTTTCAAAGGCTTTCATTGCTTCTGGAGTCCAAGAAAATGCATCTTTCTTTAGTAATGTTGTTAGAGGTGCTACTATTCTCCCATAATTCTTAACAAACTTGCGATAATACCCTATCAACCCGAGAAATCCTCACAGATTCTTTATGGATGTGGGGATTTTCATTCCTTAATGGTTTTAATTTTTCTAGGGTCTACCTTAACACCTTCATGAGATACAATATGACCCAAATATTCCACCTCTTGTACTCCAAAGAAACATTTGGAGGTTTTTTCATATAATTGTTTCTCCTCCAATAGTTTGAGCACTCTATCAACATGTTGAACATGATCCTTCGACAACTTGTTGTAGATTAGTATATCATCAAAAAATACTAACACAAATTTTCTAAGGAAGGGTTTGAAAATGGAATTCATCAAATATGAAATGTAGAAGGTGCATTGGTAAGGCAAAAAGGCATGACTAAAAATTCATAATGACCCTCATGAGTTCTAAATGTTGTTTTTGGAATGTCTTCAATCTTCATTCTGATTTTATGATATCCTCAACGAAGTTCCAACTTGGTGAAGTAAATTGCTCCACGCAATTCATCCAATAATTCATCAATGACAGGAATCGGAAATTTGTCTTTAATAGTGAGCTTGTTGATCTCCCAATAATCCGAACACATGCACCATGATCCATCCTTCTTGTGCACCAATACTACTGGAGTAGAGAAATAACTTTGACGAAGTTGAATTATACCAACCTCTAGCATTTATGCAACCATACGTTCAATTTCACTCTTTTTGGCATAGGGATATCTGTAAGGCCTGATGTTTGGAGGAATACTTCCTAGAATCAAATGAATAGCATGATCATGATCATTAATAGGTGGGAGGCCTTTGGGAGTCTCAAATACCTTGGAATGATTGTCCAAGACTTTTTGGAGATCTGGAGAAATAGATTTTTTCGATGTGGGAACCTCTAGCGAACATAATTGTGCAATTACACGACATTGTTCTTTCTTTAGAAGATTTTTCATGCCATTAGATCGTTATCTTTCCTGATTTCCCTGTGATACCCCTTAATTCAACTTCCTTTCCTTCTGGAAAAAAATCAAGAAAAGTTCTTTAACATTAAAAGCTATCGTACCCAAAGATTGTAGCCATTGGACTCCTAGTACAACATCAGCACCACCCATTGGAATGGAAAGCATTGGACTATTCAATCCATATTCTCCCATGGATAGCTTGATATTATGGCACTTTCCAGAGAAATTTAGGGTTCCTCCATTTGCAACCATCACTTGACACTCTGGTCCTGGATATAGGAATCAATTCAATTCCTTCTCTATCTTACAATGAATAAAATTATGGGTACTGCTAGGATCAATCAACACTATTACATTTTTCTTCTTGATATGTCCTTCTATCTTGATACCTTGAGGAGTGGTAATTCCAACCAATGCATTACAAGATATGGTCGGATTCATTTCTTATTTCTCTCAGGTTTGTTCTTGGTGTGTATCCTCTTCTTTTGATGTTTCTTGTTCCTTTTCTTCTTCCTATTCACAATCTATGTAAAATAATTTCTTCTCATCACACTTATGACCTTTAGTTTATTTGTTATCACAATTGTAACAAAGCCCTTTTTCTCCTTTTTCTTCCAATTGTTTTGGTGTCAACCTTGTAGCTTGTGGAAGGCTAGGGGAAAAAACACTTCCATATTTAGAGTTGTGATTGGTAGGCTTCCTTGTTGCCATAATTTTTCTTTCAATTTTTTTTCCAGCCTGAATGCCTTCTCCAATTAATCAGGTTCCAAAAGGCACACCTCATGTTGGATGCTATCCTTTAAAGTCCCTATGAACACATCAATCCTACGCTCCTCTGGAGTATCTTTTACCCTTATATTCAATTTTTTGAAGTCCTCAATGTGCTCCACCATTGAACCCTTTTGTTTGAGATTTATCAATTGGCTAAAAAAGGTGTTTCTTTTTGTATCCTCATAATGTGCTATCATTTCTTCCGTAAAAATTGCCCAAGTGACAATTTGCTTACGAGAGAAAATCCATTGATACCATACAAACTGATTGGGTTTCAAATATAAAGTTGCAATGTGTACCTTTTATGTGTTTTTCACATTATGGATATCGAAATATTGCTCCATCTGTAGTATCCATGTTACAGGATCCTTGTCAGCAAAATTCCTAATATCGATCTTTGGAACATGGTGGATCTTCAATCCAATGTTAGAGTCTATGAAATCATGACTAACATTTCTTTTGTTCTCATTATGAGTTTCCTCTACTATCTTTTCACCATTAGGAAGCATTTATTGTATCAACTTTTCCAAACCTCATTTCAAACCTTCCATTTCTTTCTTCAAATCTTCAATGTTTACTTCTAAACCATCCATCTTAGCTTCTACGTCATCCATCGTAGCTTCCACACCATTCATCTTAGCTTCTGCGCCTTTCTTTAAACCATCCATCTTAGCTTACACATCATTCATCTTAGCTTTCACACCTTTATTTAAACCATCCATCTTAGCTTCTGTTACTTTTTGTGAGAGTGAAATTTGTTGCACTTGTTCTTGTAATATCGATATATCATGTTGCATTTCTTCCTCTTCTTCATGAGTCATGCTAGAGATTTCAGGTTTCTTACTAGGTGTTTCCATTTTCTTTCTTCGGGGCATCAATTAATGATAATTATGCTTCACTATGCCCTTTGAATTCCTTCAAACTAATTTTTCAAACCAAACTTACGCAAAAATTTAAAAATACTACAAACATTTTTACGATTTGTAGGAGCTCAACATTGAATCTATTGTAGCTTTGTAATTTCGGATCTCCAAGGTCTGACATTTTGTCCCAAGGTATCCCTATAGGTCCTCTTTCCAACCCCGCAAGTTTTATCAATATTGGATTCTCCAGGAAAGACTTATTCCAAATCTCCCACGACGACCTGATTATAGACTCGTTTAGTAGAGATAACTTGTACGAAGTGCCATGTCTCACTGTTTCAATCTTCAGACTTGGAAACAATATACAAAAAACTAAAGTTTGTCTTTATTTTGTTCCTTTTTACGAAATTTCAATCTGATGCTCAGAGAGAAAATTATGACGATTTTCCTCAGGTCACATGTTTGAGATATAATTCGGGAGTTTGCCAAAAACCTTAACTTCCTTGGATAATATTTCCGAAAGTATAGTGAGACAAGATATGAAATTTGTACCCAAGTTTCATCAAGATATCGGCCCAATTGGGTTTTAATTTTAGCTTCTAAAACTTTATATATAAAAAATTATAGGTAAAATTCCGAAATGACCTATTTGAAGAAGCGAAACCCTAGAATCCAAAGCTCTGATGCCAAATGTTGTGCAACCAGCTCCCAAAATAGAAGAAAAGATAGATAAATGACTTCAAAATCAACCTCTTCAAAGGAAAAACCTCATTTGCATGACACAAATGAACAATTATTGGATGATACAAATGAAAAGACCTCCTTTCTATATATAGGACTCTAAGGAGTCACAATATAATCAAAGTTGACATAACAATAATAATATAAGGGCAAAACAATAAAAATAGTGGGCTTCTATGGGGCACAATAATAATAATATGAGGATGACTTGGGCAAAAAAATAACAATAAGGGGCTACAATGACAATAATAATAAGGGAATACACTAGTATTACAGCGACCTAACAGAAATGTTTCTTTTTTGTGGCTTTGTTTAGCTCTCTGAAATCCATACAGATCCTCCACTTTCCATTGTTCTTTGGAAATAGAACCAGAGAAGACACCCACTCACTATCTAAGATGGGGTAAATGAACCCTACATCCAAAAAATCCTGTAGTTCTTCTTTGACTATATCCTTGAGGGTTGGGTTCATTCTCCTCTGAGGTTGGCACACTGGCTTACAGCCTTCCTTGATGTAAACATGGTGAGTACACACTGAAGGGTTCACTCCCTTCATTTCCTTGTAACTCCAGGAAAAGGCATCTAGATGTTTTCTTAGCATGTCACATAATTCCTCTTCCTGATGTATAGAGAGAGAGGGGTTGATTTTCAATGTTCTTTATGGGCCAAATTCTATCATCTTGGCATGATTAGGGCTTGATTCAGCTAAGCACAGATCAGTCCAAGGGTTATCTTCAGCTTTCTTCACTAACTCCTTAAGAGATATGGTGTTGAGGGAATGATTCTGGAGGATTTTCTCAATCAACTCATCTTCATCAGGTTTCCCCCTTCGTATAGTAGCATCTAGGGTATAGATTGGGGAAGAGTAGACTTCATCTTCTTCCTCCTCTTCTAACCATAAAGGTAAGTCATGCTCCAAAGATGGCTGAGCAGGAGGGTACAAGACCAATTGTTTGGACAAATGCCCATTTTTAATGGACAAATTCCCAGCCATGCAACTTATGTAAGCATCAGCAATGGCTAACCATGTTCTCCCAAGGATGATAGGATAACCATTGAACTTGGTCTTAGGTTGGTGAACTAAGAAGTAAGCAGGGTATTCCCAAGAATCAATGGAGACCATCACATCCTCAATAAATCCCTCAGGAGCTACTATGGACATGTACACAAGCTGCAAGACTGTTGTGGTCTTTCTTAATGATCCCTGGAGATTCATTTTAAGCATAGTCTCCTTAGTCATCACATTGTGTCAGGTTAATTTATTAAGTGAACTAACGCAGGTGTTTTACTTGCCAATCTGGGTTTGTAGACTTGGAAGCACGTCCAAAGTATATGGATTTCAAGTAAGGTCAATTTAGGAAGGCAAGGCTCAAAGGTTAAAGGAAATGCATATAACAAATAAGTTTTAATTTTAAATAAACTAAAAATTCTCTGACTCAAGATGCAGTAAGCGAAGGAAGAGGCTCCTAACTTAGGAGTTCCTGGTTGTCTTTCCCCACAACTCAAGAAGAGAAACTAAAGAGCAACAGTTTGTGATGTGTAGAAATCAAGAGAAGGGGCTCCTAACTTAGGAGGTCCAACAACATTACGATTGCATCAAATCATAAACTAGAATTCAAGAAATGCAAAAGGATGATTTTTAGTTGTGATTCATAATTGGATAGAAAGAGAATTTATCTTAAATCCTTGGTTGTCCTTTCGTATGAAAAATAGATTTTAAACCAGAAACATCCAATAATCATACAGAATTCGTAACACATCTAAGTAACTAAATCATAAAACTGAAATGAGAAATAGTGAATCAAAACTATGCTAATTTATACAAAATTTAACCACAGTGTACTTAGCTTGGTATGGGGGGCCTCCAACCTTGCCTTGTACAACTGAAGAACTCTTCAGCTACATCTAACTTAATAAAGCATCCATAGCATGAACACAACATAGAACAGTAGAAATGATTCTTCAAATTATCTCAAAAGTCTCCAATAATCTTAATACAAAATTACTCCTTTAACACCCCTTTGAATGGTCCATAAACTCTGTTTAAATAAGAAAATCATAAACAAACTTTTATAATGGCTTTAACATCCTTATCAATCCTAATCCATCCATGTAGGTCAAACTCATTAAGTCTGGTTCACAAAACAAGGGAAAATCCCACAAAATAATAAATCTACCCCTTTTTACTAGGGATTCTTGAATGACAGGTCAAGTTTGACTAGCGTTGATTGGGCCTATTTTTGCTCAGTTTGACTGAACCAATAGGTGTTTCTTCACTTGTGGTTCATAATATTTCTAAATATGTGCTCAAATCTTTCCCAGGTGTCCTACACTTATGATCTCCATGGAGCTATTACGGGAATTTTTAATGCAGTTCAAATGTACTCTTAAAACTCAATTTTTACAAAATTTTCCAAAAATTGAAAAAAATAATTTAGTTACCTGAATATGCAAAATAGGACTAAAATGAGGCATATATATGTGAAATAGTATGGAAAATGGTGGTAAATAAATATATTTAGGGTAGGAAAAGATGACCAAAATTGAGGGCCAACATCTCCCCCTTGATGATGTTCAAGCATGTCCTCATGCTTTCCTCCTCCATTTGCATCTCCTGAGTGATGATGCCCCTGTTGTTCCTGATCATGTAGCTTCTTACTGTTCAGCCTAAAGGAGAATGTCAATACCCTCATGTTTCTCTTCTTTGTAGATGACATTCTTCACTTTTTCTCCTTCCTTTTCTCCGTTTTTCTAAAAATAAATTCCATCCTTTCTCTTTAAAGTGTTGCCCTTTGTAGTATTCTTCACCTAGCAGTGGAAAATTTATGGGTTGGGCTATGTATTCCGGAGTGATGGGAACAAAAATTTCTTCAATTTTGGATTTTTTCATTGTCAAAATTGGTTACAAACTCCTTTGTAACTTTTTAATTGTGTCCATTAACTTTTCTTAGGAATTTTGATAGCACTTCTTGGTAAAGTTTTTTTTTTATTGTTTCTTTGTGTTAGATTTACAACTGAAATCCATTTGGTTCATTTCTATTCCCCATACTGAAATCTGGGTATCTTTGTTACTTTTGGTTTCAAGACTAGATCTGAACTTTAGACACTTATGTTATGAGAGAAAAGGGAAACAATTTTAAGATTGAACCTCTATTTCAACTGCTTGTGGAGAGAATACTTTAAAACTTTAAAACTTGAATTCTGGAAACCTGTTTTGTCTTCTTGAAAAATGATTTTTTGGAAATGATTATTCCACTCTGCCTTGAAGTTGATTTTCTGGAAATAATTACCCACTCTACCTTGAAATTGATTTTCTGGAAATTATTACCCACTCTGCCTTCAGAGATCCTTAAATTCTGAAATGAACAATCATTTTTTTTTCTTTAAAAAAAAAAATTGGAAAATACTTCTCTTTGTCCTTCAAAATCGAAATTGATTTTTTTTTAATAACTTCTCTCTGTCCTTTTAAAATCGATTTTTAAAAAATGAATCTCTATTCTTCAAAATCAATTTTATAAATACAAAATTCTCTATCCTTAAAATCGATTTTGGAAAAGATTCTGTGACCTGGAGAAATCGATTTTTAGAAACGAAAATCTAACCTGGAGAAATCAATTTTTAGAAATGAAAGTATTCTCTACTTCCTCAGAAATCGAAATCAAATGTCCTCTATCTCCTCACAATCTGAAATCGAATTCTAGAAATGATTAATTAACTCTTTGTTCTTCCAGAAATTGAAATCAATTTCTTCTCTATCTTCTTAATGCCCATGTTCACTGCCGATGTGGAGAGAAGGCTTTGTTTCAATGCCTTGAAAAGGATTTTCTAGAAAATATCCTATATCTTCAATACCTCATAAATCAAGTTTTTAAATAATCTTCCTCAGAAATCAATTTCTAGAAAAATACCTTCTTATAAATCGATTTTTTTCTCAAAACCCTTTCTCAGAAATCGAAATCTGGAGATGGAGAAATCGAATACTTGAGAATTCTCAAATTAACCACTGCATGCACTCATTCATTCACTACCTCTTCAGAAGTCGATTTTTGGAAGAAAACCAATTTTCTGGGTGCTTCTGCAATGATCATCGAAGATGTCTAAGTATCCACTGGACTTGAGAAATCAAAACTTGGAAGAAATCAATGATTTGATGTTGATTGTAATTAATACCACTGAATTCGAGAGTCTAGAAAGACCTTATCTTCTCACCATCTATGATGTGTTGTATAAGCATACATAGTAACACCCATTCATGTGGGTGGCAACCCAAAATTGGAAGAGAAAATGATACAAATAATGCATGGATTTCAAGGACTTGAACAACTAGTCACTCTTACCAACCACTCATATGATACAATGTACTCAGCATATACGATGCTATAGATTGTTTTGCTTCCATTTCTATACTTTTCATCTCACCCCATTCTGAAAGTTCAAAGTCTACACCTCGAACTGTAACAATTGTAAAGGGGAGTTCCTTGACATCACCTGAATTGATGACTGTGTAGTTGGACAACCATTGGTTTTTGGTATAGATTTCATTGAGTTCTTGTAAGGACTTTCGCCAGGAAGCAAATCCTTCAAATAGCTTTCTTTGTTTTGTATAGGCACAACTATGTCAAGTTCCCTCTTGACCTTGCTAGCTGCAAGTGTTACTTGATAAATTTCATTCGCTAACACCATTCCATCTTTTCCACCACGGAGAATTATGCTGCTTTTAGCATCATGTTCTGCAATCTCCCTAATAAGTTCTTTTGTTCAAGATTGATAATGTAACTGGAAAGTCATCAAATCCTCTAATAGACCATCTCGTTTCTTAGATATTTCTTGAAGAGAAGCTTTTCAAACATTAGTGTCCTTGCAAATCGCATGTTCTCCTAGTCTATTTGAGAAATTGTCATGCAGTACTATTTTGTGAGTAACACCATTATGTTCAAAACTAACCCCATGCACACCATTGCTCTTGTAATTCTGAGGCTTTCCTCCATCAGACTCTGTATATGGAGGAACACGTGTTTCTTGTCCTCTTGACTTCATTCAAACTGAATTATTAACTTCTTCAACTAACTTTCCCATTGATTTTTCTTCCAGTGATTCCAATCCTTTCCTGTTAATCCCTTGACCATTCAATGGTGATGAAACCTGCTTAGTGGAAATGGAATTATTCTACATAGAGATTGCATGATTGTCGAAGGACTGTTGCATTGATTTTCTTTTATCCCCTCTTTCTTTTGTTTTCACTATAATTTAATGTGTAACAACTTCACTCCTGGAGTTTAAATGCATACTTCCACTACGCAGTTAGAAACTCAGATTTTCCAACACATTTGTTAATGTAAACTCAATTTTTTCAAATACAAATGTAAATGTGAATAGGAGTTTTTCAATGTAAATGTGAATGTGAATTGGAGTGTGGTCACCTACACTGATATTTATTTATAAATCTCAGACTTTGGATCACTAAAAAAATGATTTAACCAGATCTCATTCCTACTCAAACTCAACTGCGAAATTCTCAAGATTTTAAGCGGAGATTTCCATGTTTTAGTGGGATTTGTAACTCACATATGGATTTTGGAGTTCTGGTTAATGTGCCCTTAATTTTTCACAAAATTTTTCACTGATTTACCTTGATTTGAATCGATTTCATCTTGACTGCATTTATAAAATCGATTTTACTTCTGGGTTTTCAATCTTCCTACCTGAGTTTTTAACCGTAGCATTGTGTTTTCTGATTTTTTTATTTCTCTTTCTTCTTCCTGCGTGAAGACACTGGCACTGGGTTTTCTAAGCCTTTGTTTCTCTACTTCTACGTAGGTGTTGAACCTTCATTTCTATGCTTTATGTAAGTGTTGAACATTGCCTCTTTCCTCATGCAACATTTGACCTTTTGACCATCGTCTTCAACACCTGTCCTATTCCATTTTTGTCATTTTCTGTATGACCATCACTTTGCATGATTTTTTATTTCAAAACAAATCGATTTTTAATTGAAACTCATTGTGCTCCTTTTTGTATTATGGTTATTTGCACCATACACCATTTCTTTGCATGATATTTCAAAAAAAATCAATTTGAATGATTTTTATGAGCCCTTTGGTATTATGCCATATGTTGTTTTAATTAAAACTTATTTCCTTTGCACATATGCGTCCTCTTTGAATTATATGCATACTTTGTATTTTTCATCATTGATACCATTGTGCACCTTAATTTCATACTCATATCCATTAAAATCATACTCATGCATATTTTATTTAATGATTTTTGTAAAGTCTTCTTGGTCATAATTTATTCTTCCTTGTCCTTTTGATGCATGTTTTTTTCATGATGCTCATATTTTCTCATGATGCACTTATTACTCTTTTGAAATTATTTTGAGGTAGCTCTTTTGAAATGACCACTTTCAATGTCATTTCAATTCTTAGAGTAAAAATACATCATTGAACCATACATCATTCTCTTTTGTTTTTCTTTTCTGGTACTAACCCATGCTTGTTTGTTTTGTAGCAATATAAGAGTAATCCTTCTTGTTTTGTAGGCAATTTTCCATGAGGCCTTTTTTAGCCCAAAAAGGAGGTGTGGCCAAAATGTTTGGTCAAAAATGCAAATAAATGTGCTTGAGCGAATGATGAATTGATGAATGTAATAATGTGATTGAATAATGCAAGAGGTTACAAATGTAGGGTGATTTAGGATATAGGGTAATGTAGGATAATGTAGGATGATATACACATGGATAGGGGTACTAAATATTCAAGTTTAAACTAGTTTATCAATCTTAGAAAAAAATCAAAATCGAAGGCATTAAGAATACTTTAAACTTATAGTACTTTCCTTTCACTTGATAGCTCATTGTCAATGCTTTTCTTCTGTTGATGATGACCTTATATCTTTTATCAACACTTGACCTTTTGCTAATGATGAAGATACTTTTACCTCAAAAGGAATTCTTCTGAATGATTTTTCTAGATTGTAGATGCTTGTAGTTGCTTCTTAGGTCCCTTTGATGTTGATTTTAAGATGAATAATCATGTCCCTTCTACAATAACATATGACATTGATCGTGTTCAGGTCCCTTACTGATAAATATTGATTATGATGTCTCAGGTCCCTTCTACAATAAGATATGACATTGATCTTGTTCAGGTCCCTTACTGATAAATATTGATTATGATGTCTCAGGTCCCTTCTGCAATATTGTTGCTTGACATTAAACCAGTTGCATAGTTTGTTGGTTTATTATGAATCTTCCCCTTTGCTGATCTTGAGACTTGTCCTCAAGTCTTTGAATTTTGTAGGATGATTCTACAAAATGAAACTGAAAAACATAAAAGAGAATTCATATTGGCCAAACAAGTTGGTTTTCCGATATGAATTCGAGTTTTTATTGTGCCAGTATCCTAGATTTTCACAGCCAAAGTCCTTTATTATTTTTTCTTTTTCTTTTTCTTTTTATTTTTCTTTTATGGATGGAGGTGGGGTATAATGGTGTAGGGAAGTATGTAAATCTTATGAAAGTAAGATAGGTTGAAGTCATGATCTAGGAGTAGATGGATAGCTAAATAATAGATCTAGACTTTAATACGGTAGATCTGAATGATTGTGAAGCTTAGCATACAATATGGTAGATGAATGGAATCATGAAAATATGTCTTATGAAAGGATTTTTAGGCAAAGGATGTGAATTTTCATGCTACAAAAACTTGACGTCTTCTTCTAATTATTAACTTCATGCATTTTTCCTTGATCTCAATTCATGTTGTAGGGTTGTTGGTATTGTTGGTTAGCAACTGAAAGCAAGCTTCAATAGTTTTGAGTTTCTTTGAATGAACTCAATCATCAAGTTAATTCCACTTTAATTTGACTTGGACATTTTCATTTCATATTCTCATATATGAATTTTTAAATATTGACTTTCAAAAGTCCTTCATCTATGGAGTTCACTCCTTAAATCTTCCTATAACCTGCAAAAACATAGTATTTGTCTGCAATACATATTAGATGATGGAGGAAGACAAGCGTAAAGTCTCTCTTCTTCCAATAAATATGTAAAATAATTACAATCATTGCGTAAAAACAATTCCAAAGATGATATACAAAGAAAATGCACTTGTTTACCCCTTAAAAAATGGTGGCCAACCTAGACCTCCTAACAGTATTGTGTTCACAAAATCTTCATTTTATTTCCAATTAGAGTGATTCCAAATCCAATTTGAAGTGAATTACAATGGTTATTTCCAATATAAACATGCTTTCAATTTTATTTAAAATGATGAGGAGTACCATGTTTGATAAATATTCTTGTAAATTGTTTGTTAGACCAACAATCACTATTTGGAATGTAAAATTTTCGTTAAATATCAGATAAATGTCATTCAACTTGGAGATTAAATTATATTCAATTTTTTCTATCCATTAGAAACATTTTTTTTTTAATTCTTAGGTTTGATATCTCAAAATTGTTGATGAACATGCCTAGGAGGCAGAGTTTCAATATGTTGACTTTAATATATGCAGTCACTAAATGTGGCTTAATTTTTTCATTTGAAATAAAAATAGGATGATTCAAATTGTTTATTGATATATACTTGAATATATATCTCCCATATAAACATGTTTTGAAAATAAGATGATTTGGTATGTTAAATATGCCAATGAACAGTCAAGACCTAGAATTGTTACCATGCATATTTTTTGACAAGCAGTTAGTATTTTGAGCATAACTTTTTCATATGATATTGGATTGAGGTGATTCAAATGGATTTGGAAACTAGATTCCAAGGGATATCTTCCCTATAAATATCATGTTAAAATGTTTCCATTAGACCCCTCAAATCAAGTTTGTACTAATTCTTTCCTCAAAATTTCACTTGAGACCTAGTTTTTATTTTGATCATATTTCTTTATTTGTGATCCAAATTGAAAATTTTAAAACGGATTTAAAAACTATATTTTAAGAGATACCTTGTTTAAAAACATGGTTTGAAAATGATCCTGCATTTTCCATGAAATCCTTCCAAATGAATATTGAACAATGAATTGAAGAATTTATTCATGAGAGTTTGAACCAAAATTCCTATTGTGAACTCGTTCTACATATTTATTTATTTATTCTATTCTATCCTACTCTATTGTATAAAAATAATTCATTCTCTCAAGTATAAGAGGATTTCCAATGCATCCATTTACGTAAAAATTTATAAGTAGACTCATATCCAAGTTTGAAAAATATACCTTAATGAATGCTTGGACATGAAAAGTTAGTCGAACATAAATATTTGATGCTAAGGAATGTTGGAAAATGGAGTGGTGTTGTGGCCTAATGACTAGTTGAAACCAAGTTTTGAAATTATGTTTGTTTGCTTGGTTCTCCTTAATTGTCATATCACAAAGTTCTTCTTGTGGAGTGTGTTCGAAATCATGAATGCACAAGGGATCATATGCTAGATATTATTAAATTTCTAGATCTATTGTTTGAAATCATCACATGTGATCCATAACTCATTAATATCCATACAAAGATAACTAGAAGAATCTTCTAGGTTATTTTCTTGTGGATCCTCTTCATGGATGCTTTGTTTCCCTTCTATCTTTTGAAATGAAGATTCATCCCTAGTGACCATTCTAAATTGTGGACAAGGGTTTAATAAGATCCTTGTGGTGGCATACCCTCCTTCTCTAAATGACTTCTTTAACATCATGTTTTGTAGATCTTTGTTTTGCAAGTGGATTTTGTAGTTAGTGAATTTTTATTAGTGGTTGGGGGTTTTGTTTTGGGATCTACCTTTCTAATTTTTATATCTAAGCATGAATAACTATAATGAAAAGTGTTTTTTTTCAACAATATTTCTAACCAACTCTATCTAAGTGTGCTTCCCCAGAAACGGCGCCAAAAATGTCATACAATTTACTAAGTAAACTAATGTAGGTGTTTTACTTATCAATCTGGGTTTCTAGACTTGGAAGCACGTCCAAAGTATATGGATTTCAGGTAAAGTCAATTTAGGAAAGCAAGACTCAAAGGTTAAAGGAAATGCATATTACAAATAAGTTCTAAGTTTAAAGAAACTAAAAAGTCTCTAATTCAAGATGAAATAAGCAAAGGAAAAGGCTCCTAACTTAGGATGTCCTGGTTGTCCTTCCCCACAATACTTTCCTCAAGAAGAGAAACTGAAGAGCAACAGTTTGGGATGTGTAGAAAGCAAGAGAAGGGGATCCTAACTTAGGAGGTCCTGGTTTTCCTTCATCACATTTCTACACACATAACAGTACCATTGCATAAAATCATAAACTGGAATTCAATGTATCTTTTAACCCTGTACAGAAATTATCTGCATACGAATTCTAAAACACAGAAAATAAACAATGTGAGAGCATAACACATAAAACACATATACACAGATATTTTCCCCTAGAGCCCAAAACCGGGACTACCAAATTGATTTTTCATTATGATCCTTTAAATGTTACAATACATATTTATACATGCCAAAGCATCCAATACCATGGACCGAAAACCATCGCGTCCAAAACCATGGACCGAAAATCATCGCATCCAAAACCATGTGCGAAAAATCATGCACAAAACCATAGGTAGGTCTTCCCAACGTAATATAGGGTCCAAAAACAAAAATTTTCAGGGTGCTGCCCCAGACCCCATAGAGTGGGGTTACTTGCACCCCTCAAACCCCCTGTGGCACCCCCCACTATGCAATCGGCACAACAAAGGGGGGGCTCTGCCCCCCTTCTAACCCCCCAGTTAACTATGTCGGCTAGTCATGGAAAGAATATAACACAACCCAACATTCTCCCATTTGTTGTTTTCTTTCCATAAGAGGCCACAAGAGAGCTTAGTCATTTATCCAGCCCTGCAACACCCATTGTTTTTCTACACCAAGAGAACTTCTTAGAGCTCACAAATTTTGTCAATGCATCTGTAGTATTCTTCAAAGTGTCCACCTTTACCAGTAACACCTTTTTGTCCTCTATCATATCCCTCACAAAGTGATACTAAACATCAATGTGCTTTGTCTTTGAATGATAAGCAGGGTTCTTTGCCAAGAAAATTGCACTTTGGCTGTCACAGTCTATCCTTATAGCTCCCTGTACTAACCCCATACTTGACACAATCTCTGCAACCAAACTACTTCCTTGCTTGCATGAGTGGCTGCCATGTATTCTGCCTTTGTAGTTGATAGTGCCACTACAGATTGTTTCTTACTCATCCAACTGACTGCACCTCCAAATAGGTTAAAAACATACCCACTTGTAGATCTTCTCTGATCCAAATCTCCAGCCCAGTCTGCATCAACAAAGCCATGAATATCCAACACTCTGTCCAATCTTGATCTTCCTTGGTAGTACAAACCATAATCACTAGTGCCACGGAAATACCTGAAAACCCGCTTCACTGCTCTCCAATGCTACTTTCCTGGTTTTGACATAAACCTGCTCAATACTTCAACTGCATGTGCAATGTCTAGTCTAGTACAAACCACTGCATACATTAGGATACCGACTGCACTTGCATTTGGAACATGGGACATGTGCTCTTCCTCTTCTTGTGTCTTGGCACACTGTTCAGCAGATAACTTTACACCTACAGGAATAGGAACCTTCACCAGTTTACTATCCTTCATATTAATCTTTGCAATCTTGTCTCAACATACTTCCTCTGGTTTAACTAGAGCTTCCTCTTTGCCCAATCTATTTTAATTTCCATGCCCAAAATATAGTTTGCAACACCAAGATCTTTCATGTCGAATTTGGAGGAAAATTGGGTCTTCAAATCCTGCATAATTTCTTTGTCATTTCCAACCAGCAACATATCATCCACATACAAGACCAAATAAATAACACGGGAACCAATTAATTTAAAATGCACAAATTGATATGTTTTACTTTTGGTGAAGCCAGGTCCCCGTATAAATGTATCAAACTTCTGATACCACATCCTTGGTGACTGTTTTAACCCATACAAAGACTTCTTTAACTTGCATACCAGTTCTTTCTTACCCTTCACCATAAAAACTTCAGGTTGCTTTATGTAGATCTCCTCTTCCAAATCCCCATGAAGAAATGTTATCTTCACATCCATCTATTCTACCTCAAAATCAAAAGCAGCAGCAACAGATAAAAGTAATCTAATAGAATTTACCATGGCAACACAAGAAAAAATATCACCAAAATCAATTCCCAACACTTGGGAATAACCTTTTGCTACCAACCAAGCTTTGTATTTCTCCACCTTTCCTTTTGCATTTGTATTCTTCTTGAACACCCATTTGTTGCTAATGGGTTTCCTTCCAGCCGGCAACTCCACCAGATCCCAAGCCTCATTTTTGTGCAAAGATGCCATTTCAT
>APFE030406395.1:262442-303288 GCA_000404065.3 Pinus taeda
GGGGGGGGGGGTTAATCAATATTAGTAAATCAATAACTTTTTCATTTCCATAATCAGATTCATATACGCTACTTCAGTTAAGGGAACTCGCGTGTCCACACAACTATGTTTAATGCAACTAGCGTATATCCAGAAAACTTATGATTCAATTAATTCATCATATGTTGATCTTTAATTAGTGCATCAGAACTTCATTAACCATATAAACAGTAACTAGGTGCAGTAAAAATAGAACAGATCATGACACACATGAACACCAAGATATAAGGTGGACCTAATGCAGGACAAAAACCACCTGCTGATGTCTTCCTTTAATATAAGAAAAACCTATTTACAATCTTGTAATGATGTAGACTCACAGCAGTACGTAGGCACCCACCTGCTACTACTGGAAGGGAGCTACAACGTCCTAGCTCTCATACTAGCCGATATATTTAATAGTATGTAGGCGCCAGCCTACAGAAGGCTACAACCCTCTCTCATTTTCCAACTGCTACTAGAAGGGAGCTCCAACCCCCTAGCTCTTGTACTGGCCAATATGTTTACCAGTATGTAGGCGCCAACCTACAAAAGACTACGACCTTCTCTCTTCCTCCACGAACCATGTTTCATAAATTTTCAAACTGGATACTCCTGGAACACAACACCATAATATGAAGGCCACGTTTCATCCAATTTTCATACTGGACCCATCAA
The DNA here is from genome assembly GCA_000404065.3 of Pinus taeda. NCBI lineage: Eukaryota > Viridiplantae > Streptophyta > Pinopsida > Pinales > Pinaceae > Pinus > Pinus taeda. The sequence goes on from APFE030406395.1 coordinate 263,139, forward strand.
CAACATTGAAGCTCAAAATTGATCACCACTGCAATATAGCTATTGCATCAACCAATCATCAATCTCTAAATCACCCAACAACTGAATCACTGAAGCCCTGTCATAAAAACATAGTCACCAGAACACAGAGTAGAACCCAAAAATCTGCAACAACCACTAGAACCATCTGAAAATTCAGATATCATATTTCATCATGTATACGCTACTCTGATGAACCGAACTAGCGTGTATGCATGCTTTTATCAAAGCGAACCCGCATACAGATTTGCAAATATTAACTCATAACTTTGCAGCTATTCCAGACATCAGTTATACCCAGATCATAACATTTATAGAATAAACATGTGTCAATAATTCAGATCTAGTCTATCCATGATCAAACTACATAATGATTATACATTCCAAGCCTGAAGATCTCGATCCATCATCCATCATCATCCACATAGGTGCATCCTTAGTTTAGATCAAGAAAGGCATCACAAACACATAACCTGCATACTGGATCTCTCACTTCATCAGATATTCAATGCTTGCACCACTTGCACACACTGGCCTAATGATCTTCTCCTCCTTATATATTTTTAGGCATCTCTCAAACCATGACCAAAACCACTTAGGACCAATACCTTGGACCCAATACCTAGGGTTAATACCTCAGACCAAATATCTTGGACCAATACCATGGATCAAAATACCATGGACCAAAACTTAGTTTTACAACATGTACGCGCATGTCCTTCGGTGAAAGTGCGTGTGTACGTTATACGCTCCTTTTGGTCTGTTAACCCGCATGTATACGCTTCTTTTTCATGGTGAACCTGCGTATACCTCTCTCTAATCATTAATTCTTTGCTATTGACCTGCTGCACTATGATTTGTCATCTGAGTGAGTTGCCATCAAGGACAACACCTGTATCATAATGCCAACATAAACAAATTGAAAAATGACTATACAGCAGAACACCTTAATGCATTCTGGTTCAGGGAAAAGTATTTTGTTTCACTTCCATTCCAAAAAGAAGGCTATGTTAAAGCACAAAAGGCATCAGTAAATCAGATGAGCCTGTCTGAACAAGAGCTTTGCAAAGCAGAAATTAACATTTTGATAGAAAGAAAACTTATAGAACCATGCAAGAGTTCTTGGGCATGTCCATCTTTTTATGTCAACAAGCACTCAGAACAAAAACGTGGAAAAATAAGGTTAGTTATCACCTACAGAGCTTTGAATGAAGCTCTTGTGCCCAATAAATATCCTCTACCTAATAAAGAAATGTTGTTATCAAATATCGCCAAAGCAAATGTGTTTAGTAAGTTTGATCTTAAAAGTGGGTTTTGGCAAATTGGCATTAATCCTGAGGATAGATATAAAACAACATTCATGGTGCCTGGAGGACAGTTGCAATGGACAATTATGCCATTTGGTTTGAAGAATGCTCCATTAGAATTCCAAAAGAGAATGGAAGATCTTTTCAATGATTATTCTTTTATTATTGTTTACATAGATGATTTGTTAATTTTCAACAAAGATATTAGTGAACATAAGAAACACTTAGAGATATTTTATCAACTTGTTTTCAAGCATGGTCTAGTCCTCTCTGCCTCCCAAAATAAGTTCATCATTGCACAAACCTAGATTGAGTACTTGGGTTTAATCATATCCCAAGGGAAAATAGAAGTATAACCACATGTATTTAATTCTTTATCAAATTTTCCAGACTATCTTCCAAATGTCAAGAATGTGTAAATATTTTTAGGATGTTTGAATTACATCAGGCAATTTTATCTAGAGCAGGCCGTAGATACAAAGCTTCTGCAACAAAGGTTAAAAAAGGGTAGTGGTTGGAATGACTAGATTACCAAATAATTTAAAAACATAAATAAGAAAATCAACAACTACCTCCTTTGGCTCTTCCCCACAGTGACCTACCATTCATTCTTGAAATGGATTTCTCAGATTATTGTTGGGCAACAATATTATTGCAAAAACATGGAAAAAAGGAAGAAGTGTGTGTATATGCCTCTAGCACATTCTTAGAAGCTGAAAAAAATTATCCTTCTTCCCATAAATAAATTCTAGCAGTAAAGAATGGTATAAAAATATTCAGGTTATTCCTTAAAAGCGTCCACTTCATTGTTAAGACATATCTCAGGCACATGAAAGGAACACTGCAAAATAAAAGGTTGCTAGAAGAAGGTAATTCCAAAGTTTTAAGATGGGCTTTGTGGTTAGATGGATATGAATTTGATATCATATATAAAGTCGGTAAAGAGAATTATCTTGCAGACTTAATGACCAGAGAACGATAAATTATATAGACAAAATATGCAGTTAAAAAATTTGAATTTGGTGAATGTTCATCATCCTCCCAGAGCAAATCCCAAATTACATTATGCTCTTCCTGCCATTATTCTTTTTGTGTGGATTATCTTTTAGGAAATTTTTTTACTTTACCCATGGAAATCCAGAAGATCATTCTTGAGAAATGATTTTGGCTCTCAAATACAAGACATAACTATGATATTTCATTAGCACCGATCAACAATAATTGTGCTTACTTTGGTGTAGTAAGATATCCATATCACAGTCTTGTTTACATTTATGATCCTAAGATGAGATGGATATATTATTATGTCATTCTTCAATATGCCCATGCCTATGAAAGAGTTTCAATCGTCATGTATTATGAAGAAATCATGTCTCCATTTAGTCATTGGAGTAGTTGGATGAATCTCCTACTTGTTTCATTTGTTCCTAGAATAGAAGATCACGGTTGGCTCTTTTAGCAATGTTCCCTTTCTATTTTGTATAATGACATGCAAGATGGAGCAGAAAGATATGATATATTTGAATTCAATTTATTATATAAGGGCACCAAAATGAAGATCAACCAGGATAGTACTTCTCCTACAAGTTATAATTTTACTATTGAAATTGACTATATTGGTGAAGTAGGAATTCCCCCAAATAAGCTAGATCCATTCATGTGTTTCTCAGCTTTTTCAACCAACTTCGGAAGGGAACCATCATGGTTACAACAACTTCCTGGGTTAATTCTTGATAGGTATGTTGAAGAATATAAGTCTGGCTATGATCCTGACTATGACTCTGACCATAGCCCCAAAGGCTAGTGACCAAATCTTCAAAGAGATTTTATTTTAGGCTTTCGAGGCTTCTCCTTAAAAGAATTTCCTTTGTGTCAATAATCATTGTACTTATTTTTTCTCTCTCTATATATATTATTCCTTAGTTGTCATGAGCATCGAGATAATGAGACAAAGCGATTTTTGAGGTTTGGTTTGTCATTCGTTGTCATTGTTCAAGGCCGAGAGGGTAATTGTGTAGGAATTCCAAGGTCGTGGGGCCATAAACTCCTTATGCAAGTGTTTGAGGTGCAAGAGGCCAATCACATAGAAGTTCCAAGTTCATGGGGCCCATAAATCCATTATACAGGTATTGGAGGGTTGAGAGGTCAATTGTAATGGATTTCCAAGGTTGTGGGGGGCAATATCCATTGTGAAGGTGTCAAAGGCCGAGAAGGCATAGAACTATCGCGCTGAAGCATAGGGTTGAGGGTCATACATATAGCCAGAGTTCAAAGTATGAAAGGCCATACACTTATTATGTGGAGTTTGGAAGGTTTTGAAGCCTCATGACATTCATATATAACTTCCAAGGTGTAAGGCATCATATTGGGCATTGAGGAGGAGAGACGAAAGGTAGAAGGGCCTCTTCAGATATCATGCAAGTTTTCTTGAGGGAGCCAAGCCATAAGAAGGCAGAAATCATTCCTGAAGGATTTCTATATCACTCTTCATCTTCCAATTTTCTAACTTATGGTAGAATGAGATTGTAATTCCTTATTTAATAAAATTATTGAGTTGTCCCTATTCCATTTAATTCAATTTTCATTGTTTTGTTTTTAATGGAAAATGTGGCGATACTTGTATTAAGAATAAAAGTTGTTCTTTATCATTTGATCACAGATCCAAAGGTGTTTGATTTTTTTTAAGAAAGATTTATTTCAATATATTTTCTACCTTGGGGATCTTACAAATCCTCTCTTTCTCTAGTCTATTTGGCATAATTTTCGAAGCCATATTCCATCTAGATATTCGCAAGCAAAAGAGAATTTATGTGGATGATCTAGCTTGAGGAGTCACGATGTGGTACCTTTCATATTTTATAAATATTTTGAGGCTAAAACCTAGGGTAGCAAGCCAACCTAATGTTTCTATGGAGCATAAATTAGCACCATAGCTCTATTTGGGCAAGCATAATACTTCAAGGGCATAATTAAGGCCATTCTAAGGAAGTGAATCCCTCATATAATAAATAAGCACCAATTATGTGGCACTGAGGCCTAGCTAAGGAAATTTTGGGAGTACTGAGGACCATCTAGGGCATATCTATGAAAACGCAAGGCATTGGGGTCAATAGAACAATTTTGTAACAGCTCGATGCTTGAGGCCCAATTAGGGTCACATACTAACCCTAAGGAGTAGTGAATTACCTCTCAAATATATATATATTATAGATATATAGATATATATATAGATATATATATTATATATATATATATATATATATATATTATATATATAATATATATATATATATATTATATATATATATTATATATATATATATATATATATATATATATATATATATATATATATATATATCTAGATATATATATGTGGCAGCGGGCCCTTTCCAAGCACTAATCCACGATAGCATGTTGGGCAACGGATCCCCCCACAACATGTTTTTGGGGCTTAAAGCTGAGTTTTGGTCAATGTAATGTAAAGACTCCGTGAAGTATGGGCGCGGAGTGCGAAAGTCTAGGATGAGTCATAGGGTTGTCTTCCCTAAGAATTGTAAAATAATTTAAAGTTGTGTCGGCCTACCCATGGTTCGTGGACCATGGGATTGTATAAATAGAGTGAGGCTTAAGTGTAAAGGTAGTTTTTTGGGAAAAAGAAGTAATAGATAGATGTGAAGGCATGGTTAGAGCATAAGAGTTGGATCTGAAGTGTATTGGGTCGTAGTAGTAGGAAGAGGCTCTGTAGCTGAGTGTACAGAGGCCTAGCAGAGTCCGCAGTTATGTGCACGGACCCCTGCAGCTGAATGCGTAGGGCGGAGTTGGGTCTGTAATTGGAAATTCAAAGATAATAAAGATAAGTTTGATTTGGAATATTGTGCATCTGTGTTTCTATTTATCTTTATGCATTTATCATGTTTATGGTTACGTGCACTTATCTGTATGTTGAATTAGTAATAAGAACATTGGGCTCACACAATTTAAGTTAAGCACTAACATAATAGCGCATTAAGTATAGAGATCAGGGTAGCGCTTTATTCGCGCCCCTTACAGAGCTGCATGAAGGCAATAATGTAGGTCACAAAGGATACACAGCTGCTCGAAGCAGCGTGAGTGCACCGGTTTGGACTGTGCACCTCCAGAAACTTCATCAAGATATCCCAAGGGTGCGCAAACCTAGTTCCAGCGCCCTCCCATACTACCTCGGCTGAGACCTCAGCTAGCACTTTGCGAACTGTTGCCGAAAGGGCTAGTAGTACTGGGATTTGCTTAGCTAAATCACTTTGAACTTGGACCGGGCCCCACATAGCCAACAAATGGTTCCATTGCTAGGACTGGGATCCGCGTAAGGGATGTCTGATGTCATGCCACTGGAACCCAACAAAGAAGGAAATTGAAGAGTGGTTGGACAAGAAGATTCATGAGTTCGCGACACAAGAAAATAGAACTTTGCAAGTATCTGAGAAAAAGTGGCTAGATCACTACGTATATGCGGAAATCCACGAGATTTTCTTTGCATCCTTTCCTTCTGAACTGTATGAGTGGATCGCGAGGTTAGCTAACAGCCAGGGTAGGTGTAGGCTCGACCACCGATAGTGTGGACTCCATAATTAGTGTGCAGACTAGAGGCATCAGAAGACAAGCTTGCACAAGTAGTGGACCATTGGCTCGACCGGATAATAGGGGGATTTATCACTGAATTTGTGGTAGACATGACTGTGAGCTACAACGAAGCAAAACAACGCTTTCTCAAAGGAATGCAAGGTAAGTATATTAAGTATTTGAATACTTGGATTAAAACGCTATTGTGTGAAAATAGGGTCATGCGAATACATTAAAGTTTGGGACGATGTGGAGCAGAAAGATCTACAAAAATAACAAAGAATTAGAAAATAGTCCCTTAATTTCACCTTCGTGAGAGAGTCAGGAAGAGCTTGCTAAGATCTCTCCAAGAAGCGCGGTTAGTTTGATAAGGCAGCGCATTCCGTAGTTACCACCTCCACCCACCCCACCACCTGCTTCACCTCCCTCACCTTCATCTCCACCCACTCCACCTCCACAGTTCAGTATGGCGAGCGCGATCAAAATACCAGTATTCAGAGGAGTGGGGAATGAAGATTTGGACCAATTTTAGTTCATGGTAAGATCAGTATGGGAAGCACAAGGTGTCACGGACGACAATATTAAGAAGGCTACATTGGTGAGCACACTGCAGGATCACGCCTTGACCTGGTATATCAAGCACTCTAACAACCACCAAAACACAAGGATAGTAGAGATCCAAAATTCATTGAACAAAGAATTTAGCAGGCCAAAATCAGAGACATAGTCAATCATTGAGTTTAAAGTGATCGCGATGCTCCTAGGTGAGACTCCTTGGGATCCGGATCAGTGGCTGAAGAGTATGATCTACGAAGCCAGTATGATGCTGACAGATGGAAAACATCGTACATGGTTTATGGAATCTCTGACACCGCACTTGAGGACGGTGCTATCACAACAGAAACTTTCCACGCAGGCCAAAGCATTGGAAATGGCGATGAGGTTGCATGAGACCCCGATACAAGACCCTGGGTTGGGATTTCAAGAAATCCATGCACAATTACAGAATCTATGCCTGGAAATGCAAAGTTTGAAGTAGGATAGGGTAACGTGGCGAGAGGCCCGCGACGAAGTGTGGTGCATAAAATGCAAAGGCCAGGGCCATGACAAGGATCACTGTCTATTGTTTGGGAACTACTTGGCAAGAGGGGGGCCAATGTTGTTGAGAATAGAGGCACAGGCAAGGCTGAGTACGGCACCCACGTTATGGTGCGCGATCTGTCAGATAAGAGGAAAACACATGACAAATAATTGTCATTTACTATAGAAGTATACACAAACTCCCCAACAGTTGTTTTGTATTTTCTATAGGTCAGTAGGCCACGACGAGTGCACTTATTGTAGCTATGAGCTAATGATGGGTTAGACGCCAGCCTATAGGATGCAGACAAAAACATGAGCCGTCGACCCAACTACAGGGATGGTGTGTGCTCGATTTCAGGGGCGAGGTCAAGGATGATGAGGAATGGGACTAGGAAGGGGCTGCAGATAGTTAATTTGTTACAATTGCGGAGAACCAGGGCACTAAGCCCGTGATTGTACCAACCTGACAAGGATATCCTGTTCGTATTGTGCTCAGTTTGATCATGAAATAATAGATTGTCCTATGTTGATCACACAAATGTGCGAAAAAGGGGTATTCTAGCCTCCTCCAACTCAGAATATACAAATGATGAGGTCTAAACCGCGCGAAGAAGACCTGAATGTGAACATGATGCTCAGAAGCGGTGTGACCTTAAGGGAGGATAAGGGGAAGTAGCTGGAGGAAGATACATTGGTTCGTAAGGCTCCTACACAGGAACCTAAGTTTGACGTAGAACGTGCAAAAGAGACGTTCATGGAAGCTAAGAAGAGCTTCACGGAGGCCTCCACTTCAAGTAGTAAGGATCAACCAGAGCCAGGAATGGACCCTTCAATGCTTACTACATTTCTGGAGACGTGCATGAAACTGTTGCGTGACAATAAGGTGGTTCAAGGACTACATGAACTGATCATTAGATGTGCGGGGTCAGGGGAACTGCGCATCGTCCGGAAATTGGGGAAGCATGCATTGTGTACTAGAAGAGAAATGAGGTTGACTACACAGATTGGGGAATATAAAATGGATCAGGTAATCCTATATCCGGGTTCAGACATGAATGCATTACCGAAGCAAACATGGGAACGTATGGGCAGGCCCGTGTTACAGTGGTCCCCTATTCAATTATGAATGGTGAACCAACGGAAGATTTTTCCCATGGGAATGTTGCAAGGGGTAACAGTTGATATTGAAGGCACGAGCACACAGATGGATTTTGAAGTGATAGAGATTGTTGATGACAACAATCCCTATCCCACATTGTTAGGAATAGACTGGGCCACCGATATGAACGGATTCATCAACCTAAAGAAGAAGAAGATGCTATTCGAGAAAACGTCACTACACGTAGTAGTCCCGCTAGACCCAACCGAAGGAGTACGCTACACTAAACCATTGCACGACGATGAGTTGGATTGTATTTACAAGATAACTACATGAGACCAGGATTAGATGAATCTAACTACAAATGGGAGAATCTCATGGGAGTGCAAAAATTCATGCACTTCGGATTCAGACGAAGAAGTAGAGTGCAGGAAGAATCGGTTGCACGAAGTGACAATGCTAAATTGCAACATGATGATTAGATCACTGCGTTGTGTGACAATAGAGGCAAGAGAGCTGCTGACAAATGATGGATTGATAGCAGTGGATGAATTCCTTAGCAAATTCAAAAGTGTGGTACCCGAACAACAACGGTTCGATGCATTTAAGTGGGAATTGCATGCAAGACCCGCGCGATGGTGGGGAAAACATCAAGGAAATTTTGAGGATTGGCACGGATGTAGAAGGATAATGCACCTACAATTTGGAAGCCACCAGCTTCAAACAAGAGTCGGTCAGCAGGGATGGAGCAACTTGTGCGCCCACCTATCTCGATGGGTACAGACATGTGCTATGCAGCCCACACAAGCATACCCCAAATTCAGGATCGAAATTTGGGACAGAACACAGTAGCTGAAAAGCCGATGTGCACCACACACGTTCCACGTAGAAGCGTTTAAGAATGTATGCAAAGTCCTAAATAGGGCTCACCGAGAGAGACAAACTGATTGGGACCTGCGCGTACCAGTGGTTCGATGGGCCTATAGGGCCATGTGCAAAACCCTGACCATGGAGATGATTTCGAAGCTAAAGAACAAAGACGAGACCCTAATTTTGAAGGAAAGGAACCCTTACGCATTAGCTCTCATAGTTGGGGTAGTACGCAAGGACTCGAATGAAGGATTTCTATAGCTACACGAGAACCAACTTATACGAATTCAGGAAGCCATTCGACGAGGGAACCTTAAGCTTCGTGAACTCGAAGAAGATCGGATACGACTAAGGAAGAAAAGCATGTTAATGGACGCGGAGATAAAAAATCTAGAAAATGACATCACGCAATCATGTCTCATCGACAAAATAAGAAAGACAAGACAGGAGACGGACACCCATACCACTGCATTAGAAGATTTTCATCGAGAATTTGTGACTCTACTACCATGGCTGCACCCACACCTTACCAAACAAAGTAACTAGAGGAGCGCACCGCATAAGGAAGATCACGTAGCACAGACTGTTGCGAGGATAATTGAGGAATTCCTATTGACTGGGTTGGTAAGTGAATTGGAGCCCCGCACAGGTGGTGTGACCACCTGACTATCCGTAGGGAGCATAGTATCAGCGCTCCAAGTAGTTGAAAGAGAGCGGGGGACTATAAAAGAGTCTGTATGGGAGCTATGCAATAAGGAGGTTGTGCACATGATTAGTATGTCACAGGGATTACACCCACGCATAGGGGGTTGCGTTTCCGCATGGGTAGACTGGGAGGTGGCGTCACTATTCATGGCAAGATGTCCCATTTAAGACAATGAGGAGCGGGCGTTGAGCAATTAAGACACGAAGTCAAAACTATATTTGGGATGATCTGCCACCAATCTCACATTAATGAGCCAAATGAGGGGGTAATAGTCAAATTTGAATTCAAAAAGGCATATAAATCACAGGTGGCTATCCATCAAACAACCCTTGGCATTCTGAGAATTCAATTGTTGCACTATCAATTGGGTATGGACCTTACAAATTTTGAGGCTTTGAAATAAGTTCAGTGTTTGAGAAATTGCTAAAGGAGACGTAGGACTTCCTGAATATAATGATGTCGACAACCGAAGAAGTTGCACAGAGCCCCACACCACTGGTGGGGGAGGCACCGGAAATTCCAAAATCACCTCGGATGCCGAGGCCGAAAAAGGATCCACAGGCAGCAGGACCAGTCCATATGTCTCCGCGAAATCTGCAGTTTGGTAAACTGTCTATGGAAGACAAGGGAAAGATTTTTAATCTTGAGACAGATGATGAGGAGGAGGATCTCCAGGCATTCACAGAAGATATTGAGGTAGATGAAGAAATGGAGGAAGACATTCAGCTAGTACGCACTACAACAAAACTGTCCAAGTATGTCCCTCCAAGGAAAGGGAGAGTAAAAGTACCCAAGGATTTTGATGCCGTTAAGAGCACACTCCAAACCTCACTCCTCCCAAATGGAATTCTATTTGAAGGATCAATTCTGGGCCATGTTCCCATGATGAAATTTGAAGATTCGGACCTTGTGGATAACGAAAAGTTCCCACATTTGGAGACTAGCCAACTCATGAAACAGAGCAAGGATGGGTCAGTTACAGTGTTAAAACCATCTAAATGGCTGCACGGTGTGGAGGAAGCCAGACTACTCCACTACTATGGATTCCCCACTTTCACCAAGCACTGATCATGATCTTTGTCATCGGGCAACTACTTGTCCTGGTGCACGATGGGTACTTGTGACTGGAAGAGCTTATCCCCATCATGGCAGAGCTTATTCACAGGATTTCTCAGCTTCCCTATACAGGGAGGGGCCCCATGGAAATAGCTAGCAAAAGCAAAGATTTGGTGCTTATAGAGGCCATGAAGAAGAAATACAAGTTGGAAAAGAAGTAGAGAGGCTACGTAATTAGTAGCATGAAAGACAAAGGGGTGTGCGTATCCACCCAGCTACTTGCAGGGAAGGTGATGAGAAAATTCCATGGCAACGAGGTACCAGTGATGGTCATCACGTTGGCCGAACAATGCACGGAGGGGGTCCAGTTCAACTGGGTCAAATTCCTCTATGAGGAATTCCTAACCAATTGCAAAGAAGCTCAGGAGCAAGGAAGGCCTTCCACTACATGTGGTTTCTTTTTTCAATCTTATTGGTAACCAGGGAATTGCCGAAGGACAATCAGTTTCCTCCTCTTGAATAGGACTTGCCAGAGGCAGCAAAATACCCGTCACTTTGGGTGATGAAGGAAGCCACAAGAATCCGCGAGACCAAGATTTTATGGGTGCTCATGGAGGCGAGCGTTCAAATGTGGATCAACAAAAGGCCTTGCCTATTCCCCACAGTGTACGACAGTCTACGGAGCTTTACAGACTTTAAGGTGGATATGCACACTGTTTATATCAAGGCACAGAAGGATCCAGAGTAGAATTGGATCAAACTCCCTTTCATTGTGATTGATGATGTTGTTTTTGTTGTGCTCAACTCATGGCCACCCGAGTGACGCACCCAAGATCTAGCGGCATGCGATGAGACAATGATATAGAAATAGAAGGATGCCACCAAGATGTTCACATGAAGCACAAAGAGCAGTGCACCGAGGAGGTAAGGGATTCCTATGAGGTAGCAAAGGCCGTTACAGAGCAGACCAAGGCCATCAAAAAAGCGCTAGCAACACTGGCAACTGGGGCCACCACGACGCAGGAGGAAAGAGGCCCAGACCTGACCATAGGATAGGGGAAAGATGACATGGTAGAACGCATTGACCCAAGCATGACATCTACACAAATAAAAGAGTCGTGTGGTATGGAATGAACAGGGCCACGGAAGAAGACCAAGACTTCAAAACTTGATGGTGAACCTATTACACTGACAGAGGGTGACCTATACAACATCGATGACACAGTTCGCGAGGTCACTAGGGAAGTGCTCAAAGAAGCAATGACAGAGCAACAAAATGTGTTGGGGGCCCTCCGGGCACAACTGCAGGGACTTCAGGTGTGGCCCCCACAAGAGGGAATGGTCGTCGCCTACGGTACTGAGGGTACACTAGCAATAGAGCAATTGTTGTAGGTCAAAATGACTAACACCGTCGTGCTGCCAGAAGGAGCATTAACAGTGGACAACATGGAGGACAGAGCCGTGGTGGGCTGGATCAAGGGACTTGGCCTAAACTTGGTTGCCCTTCCACAGGATATATTATATCAGCTGTAGGACGGAGCGACAATAGAACTCCGTGCTAGGGAAGGATGCGCAGTGAAAATGCTAAGTGAACAGCGAAGCAACATCGAGTAGCTTAGCCTATAATGCAATGAAGCTTTGGCATAGAATCAGTAGCTCGAACAGATAATAGAGGAAGCCTGTCGCCGCGTCCCAGAGCTAGAAATTGCGACAGACCTCCCAATAGGAGTGCAGATTAACAAATAGGCCAGTGGATTCTGCGAGGCAAATGAGGAAGCAATGAGGATCCAACCTTCAGCTTGCTGAACTACGATTAAAGGCATATCCATCCACACCCCTGGAAGTTCGGGAACAACGCGGTGGTGCTATCCAAAAGGGGTTAGAGGAAATAGGACAGGCAGTGCAAACCTGTACAACTATGTTGGAAGACTCCTTCACGGTCCTCACTTCCTTACAGGAGGACCCCACCATACAGCGCTTGGAAATAGAGGTGCGGGAGCTTCAATTGCAATATGATAGTGTGCACAGGATAGCACAAACAGTGGTCCTGACCCAACGGCTCGTGAAGCTATAGTAGGCAAAGGCATTGAAGGAGCAAGTGGATGTCTCATGCCAAAAAGAAGCAGTACATAAAGCACGCGTCCAACCTTGGATTGATGAGGCCTTCCTCATCATTGTCGACATCAAAGGAAAGCTAGCATAGATGAAAGTGATGCATGCTTTAAGACAGGGATTTGCCCCTGATAGTGAGCATTCAACAGAGCAGGTAGAGAAGATCCAGTAGACGGCAGAGCAGTGCATTGCAGACCTTCACACAAACTAGACACAGTTGGAAGGGTTTCGTGCCAAGATCATCGTACAGTGACTCGGGACGAGTAATGATGATTATGTTGGGGGCCTGTTGGGTAGTGGATTCCCCCCAAAACATGTTTTTGGGGCTTAAAGTCAAGTTTTGGTCAATGTAATATAACGACTGTGCGAAGTACGAGCGCAGAGCGTGAAAGTCTAGGATGAGTCATAGGGTTGTCCGCCCTAAGAATTGTAAAATAATGTAAAGTTGTGTCGACCTACCCATGGTTTGCGGACCATGGGATTGTATAAATAGAGTGAGGCTCTAAGTGTAAAGATATTTTTTGGAGAAAAAGCAGTAATAGATAGATGTGAAGGCATGGTTAGAGCATAAGAGTTGGATCTGAAGTGTATTGGGTCGTAGTAGTAGGAAGAGGCTTTGCAGCTGAGTTCACATATACCTAGTAGAGTCCACAGCTATGTGCATGGACCCCTGTAGTTGAGTGCGTAGGGCGGAGTTGGGTTTGTAATTGGAAATTGAAATATAATAAAAATAAGTTTGATTCGGAATATTGTGCATCTGCCTTTCTGTTTATATTTATGCATTTATCCTATTTATGGTTACATGCACATATGTGTATGTTGAATGAGTAATAAGAACATTGGGCTCATACAATTTAAGTTAAGCACTAATATAGTAGCACAGTAAGTATAGAGACCAGGGTAGCACTTTATTCCCTCCCCTTACAAAGTTGCGCAAAGGCAGTAGTGCAGGTCGCAAAGGATAGACAGCTGCTCGAAGCAGCACGAGTGCACTGGTTCATACCACGGACCTCCAGAAACTTCATCAAGACATCCCTAGGGTGTGGAAACCTGGTTCCAACACCCTCCCATACTACTTTGGGTGATACCTCAACCCACGCTTCACAAATTGTTGCCGAAAGGGCTAGTAGTACTGGGATTTGCTTGTCTAAATCACTTCTGAACCTAGGTTAGGCCCCACGTAGCCAACATAGCACAAGGGTTTTGTAGGTATAATTGGATAGCAGGTCACCCTCTATCACTACAAGGGTTACAAAGTGTCCAATAGTGGTTGCACATTATTCTAGGGCATTGAGAGAAGTTGTAGCCTTCCTCTTAAGGCATTGTTTGATAGAAACCTAATATTGTGATAATAAAAATGTTTTCTATAAGTTTTCCTTAACTTTAAGGCACAGCGATAGAGTTTCGAGGTAACGAAAGACAAATTGGTACCAACAACAACCTTAATACAATATCAAGTAGTCGAGAATAGAGAAATTTTGAAACAACGAGTGCTACAAAGGACTAAAGATGGAGGAAATGTCAGAGTTAGGGTATCAAGCAGTAGGGTTTGTTTATGTGTTAGCACTTGTTATGTATTGCAATTGTATTTGGATGATTATGAATCTAAACTATTTATTGTACCTTTGAATTGGTTTCATGGGCATGAATTGTTGGATACATGATTATTCAATTTTCATTGCATTTTGATATTGTCTCTGATTTTCAAACTGAAGTATATTGTTGGAATATAAAACTTGTTTAGTGATCATTCCTAAACCTAAGGGCCATTTTACCTAAAGGGATATTACAGTGGTATCAAAGTTGTGCATCATGCCATCCTTTGAACATATGTGCTCTGTATGCTTTTAAAGGATAGAGAAAATGTTACAATGAGGAGGAAAAGGGTTACCCACAAATCAGCCACAGAGGATAGTGAAGAATAAGAAAACCCCATTAACCTTTTGAATGGGTTAAATAGAGGAAAACAATAGATAATCCAAGGGCAACAACGAATAACCCAATTGTTAGCACACAAGCAGCAAAAAATAACCTAAGGACAACAGGAAATAGCTCAGATTTCCCCAAGTCATGGGAAATATAAACATCATAGGTAATAATGTTGCTAATGGCATTAATGTTGGTAATAATACTTTTGTAGAGGGGAGAAACAAACATAATCTTGGATCTTTCAATATATTTAGACAAGCCAACCCAAAGGAAACTAGTATAAGGCCTCTACAACCCCAATTTCTAAATGGTCGGGGGGGAATGACCCAAGGAGAAACATAACATAATAAAAAATATAATAAATACTTCCAGGAGTATGCATCACTAGGGGAAGATATGTGAGCAACCATGACTTTCCATGAGTTTAGTAGCATCAAGTATAAAATAGGCCCGAGACATAGTAGAATTGTGATCTAATATGCAAGGTGGGGAAGTTGTACATTCCCTCTTTCAATGGATCATCCAATTTATCAACAAGGGCTTCCATACAAACATTGGACACCTACTTCCAACTTAATCCCATGTTTGAAGAAAATGTTATCAAATTTGCCACGTTCCATTTGGAAGGGGAGGCACATGAATGGTAGTACCGTGGATTGGTCACCTTAGGCACTCCAACATAACCTCTTATGTGGACTTCACTCAAATATTGATAGATTATTTCAATCAAAAGGATCCTGATATACACTTCAGAGAGCTACCACAACTCAAGTAGACCAAGAAACAAGAGTCCCTACATTTCAAAATTCCAGCAATTAGTAGTCATGGTGATAGATATATCGAAGAAAAGGTTAGTCACTCTTCATAGAATGTTTAGTTGAACCCTTGAATGGTTTGGTCAATGCCTTCAAACCTACCACATTGCATGATGCCATCACCAAGACGTGAGATATGGGAGATGCAACACCAAAGGTGAAATTTCCGTCCAAACCATTAATTCCTCTGAAAGACAATGATAAGAAGCCATTTTAGAAAGATGGGACCATGAAGGACAGATTGGATGAGGAGACACGAAGTGTTAAGGAGGAAGAAACTTTGTTTCACTTACAAGGGACCATGGGAACTCAATCATAGATGTTTGAGAAAGGTAAAAATCCACTATATTGAAGTGGTGTCTGAGTCAGACAATGAAGACTATACAACACTAGCACCAAGCACAGAGACTAGTAGTTTTGAAGAACAACAATCCATTGAGGAGGCTAAGGGAGACAAGAAGCCACATACAAGAATCAAATGAGCCACTATCACCTCTCTTTATGGAGTTCCTAAGTATTACACCTTCAATATCAAGGGTATCATACAGGGGAAATGAATCAGGGCTTTGGTTGATGGCAAAGCTACACACGATTTCGTCGATGTAGTTGTGGTGGTAAGGGGAAGTATTCTCGCAGAATTATTTAAGGGATTCGAAGTGAGGGAAACTAATCGGTATAACATGACATGCATGCAGGTGGTTCCATGTTTGAGTGTGACATTGGATAATTACACATTCATCGACGATTTTTATGTAATATACCTCATAGATACCAATGTTGTTGCAAGAGTACAATGGTTATATTCGATATAAAATTTTGCAATGAACTAGCAGGTGATGGAAATGGATTTTTTAGACTCAATGGTAGCAAGGTAGTGTTGAGAGGTATGTCCAATGGTGGCCCTCGAAATATATCATCTAAACAAATGGAGGTAGTATAAAAGCATGGGGATGTAGCTTGCTTAGTGAGGGTCATTGATGGGTATAACATGAAATGCCTGCAAGTGGTTCTATGTTTGAGTGCGACACTAGGTAATTACACATTCACCGATGATTTTTATGTAATATAAATCACATATACCAATGTTGTCTTAGCAGTACAATAGTTTGATTCGATAGAAAAATTGTAATTAACTACCAGGTGATGAAAATGGAGTTATGAGACTCAAATGGCAACAAGGTAGTGTTGAAAGGTATGTCCAATAGTGGCCCTCAAACTATATCAACTAAGAAAATGGAGGTATTATATATAAGCATGGAGATGTAGCTTGCATAGTAGAATATTCAATCATGAATCAGGAATCAACAAACAATAACCAACAATATTTGGGTGCTAACTACAAGAATAATGTGGAGGCTATTAGACTTTCCAAAACACCATCCACTTGCTCACTTAGGGATATCACCAAAGATTGGAAATCCCGCCTCCTAGTAGAGTGTTTCAAAAATAAGTTTTCTTGTGAATTGATGGACGGTGTCATCCAGGATGACAGGTACAAGATAGAGGATGAAGTCATTATCTATAAGGATAGGATATATTTAATTCTTAATTCTAATCTAAAAAAGGAAATCTTGAAAGTTTTTCATGATCCACAGTTAGAAAGACAGCAAGGATTCTCTGAGACATACAGGAAGATCAAAAAAAAATTCTATTGGGAGGGTCTCAAGGGTGATGTGTTGAGGCAAGCAAAGGGATGCATAACTTGTCAATAGAATAGACTTGTCTGCACTCCTACAGACTACTACAACACGATTAGGATACCAAAGGAAGAAGGCAATGTCTGGATTACCCATAAGTGAGGAAAGGTAATCCTATAGTAAACAACTATCACAGAATACTTGCCAAAGAACTTTACAGGAGGCTAAAATACCCACGTGCAAAGAATACCAAGGATTATATGGAGAAACAAGTTTCCTTAACCGAATCCCTACTACATACAAGAAGGAAACTATGGGAGTCATCTACTACTCCACAAACTCTACCATTGTCACTGCTTTCACAAACCAATAGTTGGAATTTTCAAGGTGATTGCAATAGAATTGGTCAACATAAAAAATCAGATGATGAGACTTACCAATATTTTACAATGGATCATGGCCTTCCAAGTGGTTGGGATGATATGCACCCATATTCAACCTGTGCAGACCTAAGAGTGAGCAATAATAATGTTGTTAAGTTTAATTTCTGCACTATTGAAAACTCACGGGAGCCAAACAAGAATATTCTTTTCCAATTTGGGAGGAAGGGGAAAGTTGATAGGCATTACAATTAGGGTTCGAAGGAAGAAGCAATAAAGATGAATAATAATGTTGCTGCTAATGGGAGACATGGAGATATTTATAATGAAATTCATGCAAGATTGCAAGAAATGAAGATGTTGTTTGTAGTAGCTCAGCTAGATAACCAAATAGATAAAAAAATTCTAAATTGAATGATATTATTAAGAAGGGCATGCTTGAGTCAACTTGTTTTATCAATGGAAATCATCCCCTATTCAACTACTATTTGCAAATACGAGGGAATTATGGATAATTGCTTCATAATTTTCTAATGGATATTAGGTCAACTTCTGGAATATCAGGGAGGCGTAAAGATAGGAAGATATTTATTGGGTTTAGAAACTTCCTAACCCTTGGCATTATCTATCATGGTAGTCTAAATGTGGAAAACACATTAGTGATTTTTAAAGGAATTGTTGTTATAGACCTTGAGAAGACAAAGTTTGAATTTTGAACAGGTTTTCATAACTAGCAAGGATGGAACTTAGATGCCAATGTTCAACAAGAAAGATGGTATTCATCCAATTATATTATATGACTATTGATATTTTAGCATCAACATCACACAAACTTCAGTGCTAGTCACTTGACCATTTAAAGGCATTTATGGGTAGTTTTTGTAGTTGTAAATATTCATGATGTTGGAAAATATGGAAAAGATCCATGCAATATTACACCACTTGTTTTGAAGGAATGTTGATGGTTTGAAAGTGATCATAGGAAAGGATTTCAATCAATAGAGAGGCCCTCATTCTTGAAAGTAGGGGGAGAAATTTTGCAATGCCCAAACTTGCAATTGCTTGAGGACAAGAAATGTCAAGAAGGGGGGACTATAATGTTCCCTACTAATAAATAGCTCAAGGGAGGACAAAGCAGACTATCCAACCCCATAATTTGTAGTCAATTATAAAGTGGAGAACCCATTATACAATGTTTTTGGGGCAACATTGGGTAAATTGGGGTAATTGGGGGGGAATTTGTAAAGGAATCCAGAGTTGGGGCTAAGGAGAGGGATATTTGTAGTCCCTTAAATTAAAATATGGAGAAGAGACCCCAAAGGGAGTCTATAAATAAGAGAGAAGAGAATCATTATTCTCATCATGGTGATTGGATATTTATGTTTTTGTGAGTTGAGGCTCTGAGGATTTTAAGACCCCCTTTTTCTTTGATTGGTTTCAGTGGTGAAGTTACCAGTCTAGCTAATCCCCTCTCTTTCTCTCCTCTATTTGGCATATTCATGTAAGGCATGTTTCATCTAGTTTTTGGCAATACAAATGAAAATTTATGTGGATTATATAGCTTGAGGAGTCACATTGTCGTATCTTTCATCTATTTTTAGGATTCTAAGGCTAAAACCTAGGGTAGCGAAGTAACCTGAGGTTCCTATGTAGCATAAATTAGCACCAAACCTCTATTTGGGCTAGTGGAACCCTTCAAGGGCCTATTTCAGGCCATTATAGGGAAATGAATCCCTCATCTAATCAATAGACACCAATTCTATGGCACTACGACCTAGTTGAGGCAATTTTGGGAGTATTGAGGGACCATTTAGGGCCTATCTATGGTAACATGGAGCATAAAGACCGATAGAATAGTTTTATACCAACTCGGTTCCTGAGGCCCAATTAGAACTATGGACCAAACTTGGGGAGCAACTAATCTCCTCAAATATACATATGTGGCAATGACCCCTTTCCAAGCACAGGTCCATGACAACACAAGGGATTTTTTAGGACGAATTAGATAGCAAGTCACCCTCTATGTTAGCAACTATTACAAATTGTCCAATAGTAGTTGCAAATTATTCTATGGCATTGAGGGGAAACCAAAACCTTCCTATTGATCCCTTGTTTAATAGTGACCTAATCCTGTGTAAAAAAAAAGGGTCGGTTATAAGTTTCCCTTCGAAACAAGGCACAATGGAGAGAATTTTGAAGTAGCAAAAGCCAGATTGGTACCAACAACAACCTCAAGACAATCCCAGGCAGTCGAGAATAATACAGATTTACAGTAGTAGGTGGAACAAAGGACTAAAGATAGAGGCAAGGTCAGAGTTAGGGTATTAAGCAATCGGGCATGGTTGATGTGTTGGCCCTTATTGTGTATTACAATTTCATTTGGAGGATTGTGAGTCTAAACTATTTAATATATTGTTGAATTGGTTTCATGAGCATGAATTGTTGAATACATGATTATTAAATTTTCATCTAACATTTGGAAAGTGTCTCAAATTGTCAAACTAAAGCATATTCTTGGAATACAAAACTTGTTTAGTGTTCATTCCTAACCCTAAGGGATATTACACTACAAAGGTATTTTTGTGTTTCCTACAATTAATTTTGAATCCGTGCATATACACATTTGTGTGTTAAATCCTTGTAACTCCTGAATATGAACAAAGCATATAGATACAATCTTCACCTAGTGTTATTATCACTCTTGTAAATGTAAAGATAAACATTAGTTAGAATAAGAAATATACTTTTAAGAAAATGTGGAGCAAAATAATAAGAATCAATAAAACTTAATGTAATGAATTGGAATGAAAATAGAGGAAAAAAAAAATAACACTATAATCTTACTTCCATCTCATAGTCCTGATGTCCTTAAAGGGATGGTAAATCCACTGCCTTGGAGGCATACTATGTCAATATATGTTAACTCTACTAGCATATAAGTATAACCATTTTTTCGAAATTCATATGAATACAATCATTATAGATAATGAAAACAATTTTTTTTTTTTTAAAGGGTGTTGCTATTTGTTGACACATGCAAAATGCCCTCCTCAATAGCAAGGCTTCTCCTCAATGTGAAGTCCCAATTAGATCTCACATTATTTAGAATAGGGAATCCATTTAGATTCTAGCCTAACAACCATTAATAGTTCATGTATGAGAATGTAAATATTAAATGTAGAATGTAAAATGCTTCTAATTTATGTGCAAAATGCCATTTTACTCTACTGCTACTAGCTAGGAACAAATATTTAATAAATGGACATAAAAACATATATATTTTTGATGTTCACTTCTAGATTTGAAAACAATTTTAGAAATAATAGCATAAACACATGTAAATGAATAGAAATAAATTCAAGAGAATCTACAATTAAACTATTGTTTATAGACACGAGTTCACCACATAAAAGAAAATGTGGTCAAAAAGGAAAAATAACATTGTGAATTCCCATATAGAGTAATCCATGTTGGAAACGAAACAATTTAACAACAATTCTAGTATTTAGTAAGCAACAAAATTAGTTCATTGCCTATTTATCACACTAGGATCCAAGATTTCTAGAATGTTGGCTTCTCTTTATTTAAAACTTATCAAAACGTTTGCAAATGTGTGCACAAGAAAAAATCCCACTTTCTTTCTCCTAAACTATATTATAACCTTTTACAATAACTAACTCTTGGTCAATCTAGTTGCAATCTTAGTTCCTTTTGTTCCCTTTGACTCTTTATTTTTCATCTTTAAAACTCCTCATGTCCCAAAAGGTAATTTTTAATCATTTAGGAATTACAATCACTTATGACCTTGCCATGTATGTACATTTTCCCTTCATCATATTGGAAGGATATGTTTTCTATGTGCTTGTGGCTTAGAGTTTCATGTGCCATATCATTGGTAGCTAACTCATTTGACATGGGCCATAGGCCATTCTTGAGCATATTGATATATGAATTAATTAAATCAATGCCCCCCCTTAGGGAGTTGTGATGAGTTCCATCAATACTTGGTGATCTTTGACATTACTCATATGGAGATTCACTTTTGCTCAATGATTTCTTCTAGGTCCTTTATCCTTTTAACTATTGGACAAGGTGTGCTCATTTCACCAAGTATACGTAGATGGAATCCTTCAATAACCTTATTTGCAACTTGGGGGAGATGTTGATATTTATTAACTATACAACTACAATATCCTTTTTGAGAGATGAGTTCACTAACCTATAATTAGTCAATTCTATATTATTGCATTAAATCTTGCTTTGAGTCATCTTGGAGAGGTTCCCAAAAGCATCATTTTCTTCTATTTATCATTTTATTAGTTCATCTAATCTCAATTGCACTCTCTACAAAACCAAACCTTGGTCTTTTGTATTGTCCATGGTTTTTTTTTTTGTAAATTAAAGCTTTATATTACTCAAAAAAATAGAGATACATAATTTTCCCAAATTGCTCCATAGGAATTTGATCCTCCTCAAAACACTTCAAATGGAAAAATAAATATTGAAAATCCTCTTACAAACCCAAATACATAAGTTCCCATACACAGTTACATGCCATGGCCAGCGCCAATATATCAATAAAAGTAGTACCAACATAAAAGTCATATTTGGCTCATAAACAACAAAAAACATACCAGTATGTCGATATCGACAAATATACATACAAAAAATAAGACCAAAAGACAAACACCTTACTGACCAGGCCGAAGTCAAACACATAAGCCAACCAAGTATAAATCCAACCAATTAAATCCCCTGCATTTTCCAAAGAAAAGATTTTCAGAAGATCCCTTGCACTTGAACCCGATGGGGATCCATTAGATCACCACTTTCTGATTCACAAGCAATATGTTCGTCCACATGCACTAAGCGGGAGTCAATCCTATCTAGGCATAAGCATTGGCTTCTAAGCATCCTTTTGATTTCCTCCAAGGTGGCGAAGACATTATACTACTCCACTTGCTTACCTTTCAAGATTAGACCCAACAATGTCTTCATTTTCCAATGCAAGGCGACAAAATTCAAATATTGCTTCTTCCTACGCTTGTTATGCCCACGGTTAGGAACGGATGATGACATGTCCTCCATAATTTCATAATTAAAATGATATTGTCTCTCAACCCTCACTTGAGTCTCAAGATTGTGAATTACCTTTCCTATATCCAATGGAACAACATTGAAGTAAGTGGCAGTCAAGTCGTAAGTGAAGATTCTCACTCCTATGTATTCCTGCGAAGCACTAACACCTCCCCCCTATCTACACCACATTCTCTATCTCCGTAGCATAGCTAATACCTAGGGGGCACACTTGGAGCAACTACTGAGAATTCCTCTTCCTGCAAAGAAACAAGAGAAAAAACTAAACACACCTTCTACAGGATCAGGACACCAAGCCACTAAATCACCCTAGAGAGAGAGAGAGAGAGAGAGAGAGAGAGAGAGAGAGAGAGAGAGCCACTAAATCACCCTTAAAACTCAATACACAAACCTCAAGGTCGGCAGAGCCCCCGAGAGAGAGAGAGAGAGAGAACCTCAAGGTCGGCAGAGCCCCAGAGAGAGAGAGAGAGAGAGAGAGAGAGAGAGAGAGAGAGAGAGAGGTGTCTAATAATTAGATTTTTTTTCCTTTCCAGTTGAAATTCAATGATACAAATTTTGGTGAGACCTTGAATTTTAGTTGCTTAAAACTTGTTTTTGAATGTATAGATGTATTTCAACACCCTGAAAAAACCCTTGGGGCATTTGATTTATGCAAATTAAGAAACTAAAAATTAAAATTCCAAGAAATCCCTACCATATTTTTAACAAAATTACCTAGGAAAAAATGCCCCAAAAAAGGCAAAAACACAACATTTAGGATATATATATATAGATAGATAGATAGATAGATAGATAGATAGATAGATAGAGGTTTTCATTAACGAACATGGGTTCATTGTCACTTATTGTACTTCCTTGTCATTGATCAGTCCAACCTTCATCAATCTTCCTTCTTAAGTCTTGGAATCTACCTAAAGCTACACTTTGCCAATAAAGCAACAAGATTCACTTTTTATAATCTATCTGCATACATAAAATAGCTGCCTATCACCAAGTTGACCAACTCATGTATGGAAAATTGCATTGTTTTCTTGCCTTTAGTCTTTTAATGGCCCATAATTGAGTGTTACTTTAACATAAACTAGTTTCTCCTTTCACTATAGCATAAATAGACTCCATTGAGGAATATACATGTTTTAGTTTGCAAGGGACTTCTTATACTCAACAACAAGACTTGAAGCCATCACAACAGAGATAATTGTGTACTTACTAGAGTTGACTTTGGTTGGGGAGGATAACAAATTTATCCCAACCACCCAAGATATGTACATTTACTTCATCTTGAACATATTAATGAAGTTTTCAGTTGTCCAAAACTTGTGTAATTTCCATATTTAATTTTTAATGATACTAGTGTTTTCCATGTATTATTATATACACCATGTATGTATTGGTAATTTGACCTAAGGATAATTTATTGTGATTTGACAACATCATTGAAGAATCCAAGAATTGCAAAAATTAATCTTCAAATCCAATTTATGTGAGGTAAGTTATCCTAGAGGGTTAAAGTTATTCAAATTATTTGTACATTTTCTCCATGGATTGCCTAGAAGATTAGGTTGTTAGGAAGTTGTTTTATACCTTATTTCATAATAGCCTTAAGGCTAAAAAGTCCAAAGGTTGATATCCAAGAAGCCTCTAGGTTTTTAGGTGAAATTTTTGTTTTGCATTAAAAATCAAAAGGGAAAAAAATCATAATGTGTATTTATGTTTGATCTCCCATAGCTGGATTCACACACTACCTTACATGTTTGTTGTCATTAAATGGAAACTAGAAATAAATGTTGCATGAAAAAGGAAGACGCAGCCATGTCAACGTCAAACATGCTCAAATCAAACCACAACCACTGTTGTTGTTGTTGAATGTGCTCATGGCATTCAAGATGGAGAGAGATCAACATAGTGATGGTTAAATGTTTGTGTGACAACAAATGAAGGATATAAGAATTACAATAATGGCATAATGATGGTGGCCAGGGTAAAATGCAATACTAACACAAGACACAGTCATAGATTCCATGACAATGATGATGAAGACAAAGTATAGCTTGGCAAAAACACCCATGACACTCAACATAAATCCCAACTTACTATCAAGGCCACTTCCATGTAAACACTCTAACAGATCATAGAATATAAAACCCTTCGAAAAACAACACATGCACTAATTATGATATATGCTAAATATAGAACTTTTGAAACCCTGGATTTGAACCTCAATGTCTTTAAAATCATCACAAACTACATGCTTTGGTACCTACAATCCTCCTACAACAATGAGATTTGTGCTTAGGTAAAATCATAAAAGCCTTGGGCACTAGGGTAATGCAAATGATGATACAATAAGGTGAATTAGTTCTAAAGCACTATGAAATAACATAAATACAAATCATTGATTTGCAAATAAAAATTATAATATATATATAGATAGATATAATTTCTATTTTCAAATTCATTAGGCAATTTTATTGGGACATATCTAATCACAACGTTCCATTGGAAAATGGAACTAATGGCAAAGATAAAATCATTCTCCCTTTCACAGTTCCAAGTAATCATGTCACAACCTCAAATTAAAATATAAAAGATTTATTACAATTGGGCAAGTAGGAAAACTTTCATCGAGGGGTAAAGTATTAATCGTAATGTGCTCCAATACACACTAACAAATGTATATTAGATCTCAATTGTGATTAATGTTCTTATGACTTGATGCTTGTTGCTTGCCTGTCTTTCAAATCACAATTAATCATTAATGCAAGAAAGACGATGACCAACAATAGTTGGCTAAACCACAAATGTAACAGAGAGGCATTGGTAGATGCTATTTCTACCCATGTTCTTAGATTCATAACACCTAAGTGAATACATTGTCAGGGGCATGGAATGTAGAAATATGATTTATGATAGTAGCAAATGGACAAAATCATGAATCATGTCATGGTAGTTATAGATCAACAATATGTTTGGAGGTGAAAACTAAACAATTTACTCAACAAGGATGTTATGCTTTCTCCAACCCATTTAGTCATGTAGAACTTCATATTGCAGAACGAGACCAAACTCTCATGAAGAAAAGCTAGAACCTTTCTGACATTGCCCATAAAATTATAAAGTAGACTTCTCAAGCAAATTAACCATAATTCAAAGAATCATTATTTTAATTTTAGAGCACAACTTTCAATCCATGGTTGTTACAATTATTAACTAATTGAAACATTTATTAACTATAATTGAAATATTTATAGTCTAAAATTCTATGGAATTTTATTTCAAATTCTTTTTAAATTAGACTAAAATTAGACAACAACATTGTTCGAGGACAACCATATCCATCAACAAAAAAACATTGTTGTTAGATGTTAAAGCACCATTGTTACAAATTAGAGCTATGTTGTATATGTTGATTAGGGTTTCTTTACTTTTAAGGAAGTAGTATGCATCTCATTCAAGAACTTTATGACAACTTGATGATTGGCATTATTAGTGGGTATAGCCTCAATCCACTTGATGAAATAATCAGTGGCTACTAATATCCATTTGTGTTGGCCATTGGAATGTGGGTTAATCTCACCTATAAAGTCCAAGCCCCACTGCTGGAAGGGACCATTGACATGTATTGGCTTTAAGGGCAGAGATTTTAGCTGTTGTCTTCCTGCAAATCTTTGACATTTGTCACAAGCTTTTACAAAAGAAAACACATCAGAGAACAGTGTAGGCCAATAATACCCAGCCCTCAAGATCTTTCAAGCTATGGTTTTCCAATAATGATGCCCACTACATATGCTAGAATGAAACTGGTGTATGACCTCTACAGATTGTTCTTTATCTAGACACCTCAAGAGGATTCTTGATGGATTTTTCTAGTAAAGCAGATTTTTGTCAATGTAGAATTTTGCTGATCTGGGTCTAGTGGTACGAGCTTGACTTGAACTAAGACTTGGAGGAACTTCTAACTTCTGCAAGAAATGAACTATGTTGGCATACCATTCGCATGTGGCTAGATTTTCAGCCACAGACTGATTCTGCTTTTTCTCTTCTGATGCTCCGCTTGTTTGCTCATCATCTGAAGTTAAACCCATGAAATTTATGTCTAACAAGCTACAATTTTCTTCATCCATGAGCTTAGCGAAGCCCTGGCCTTTGACAAGCTTAGTGGGCTTCACCTCTATGTCAAATTCTATGAATTTTGCAATCCATTTTGCCCTCTTTCCATCAATATTTGGCTGAGTCAAGACATCTCTTACTGAGCTTGAGGGAACATATGCAATTACTTTGGAATGCATAATATAAATCCTGAATGCTTTCAAGGATTTTATGAGAGCATAAGCTTGCTTCTCAATAAGGTCGCACCTTAGTTCAGCATCCCTTAGAGTTTTGCTGAAAAAGGCCATGGGGTGCTCTATGCCTTCATCATTTTTCTACAACAAGACTGCTGCTAGTATATCATAAGAGGAAAAAGAGAAGATACAAAACCCCTTAGTGTAATCTAGGCTGATTAGAGTGGGAGCCTCCATCATAAATTGCTTGATGGCTTCAAAAGAGCTTCTTGAAGCGGCTGTCCATTTTATCTCTGATCCTTTCTTTAGCATGGAAGTGATGTGCTTTACTAACTCTGCAAAGTTTGGAATGAACCTCCTTACAAAGTTGATATTACCCAGGAAGGATTGAATGTTCCTTTTCGACCTTGGGATGGACAATGTCTGAATGGCTTGAACCCTAGCTAGATCAATCTTCACACCTTTAGCAGAAACAATATGTCCCAGAAGTTTGCCTTCTTCTAGAGAAAACTGTGAGTTCTTTGGGTTGACTGAAATTCCAAACTGTCTGCACTTCATAAAGACTTTCTTCAAATGTTGTAAATGATCTTTGTGGTTGCTGGAGAAGACTGTTATGTCATCAAGATAAATAAGGAAAAACTTGTCCTTCTCTCCCACAAACGCTATGTCCATGGCCCTCTGAAAGGTAGCCCCAACATTCATCAGTCCAAAAGGCATCTTGGAGTACATGAAAGTGCCCCAAGGAGTAGTGAAGGCGGTCTTTTCCTGAACTTCAGGATGTACAACAATCTGATTGTAGCCTGAAAATCCATCTAGGAAAGACATGACTTTAGCCCTTAAAACTCTTTGTAGCAAGTGTTCCATCTTGGGCAAGGGATAATTATCTTTTTTAGAGAACTTGTTTAGATTTCTGAAGTCGAAGCAAAGCCTAATTTCTCCATTTTTCTTCCTTAGCAACACCAGGTTGGCTATCCACTTTGAATATCTTAGGGGAATTATGATTTTGGCCTCCAACAGCTTCTTGATTTCTTTCTCAATCGAAGGCAGTAAGAGAGGGCTGACAGGCCTTAATTTTTGCTTAAAAGGGGTGGTGTTCTTTTCTAGTGGGATCCTATGCTGAATAATGTCAGGGTCATAGGTTTTAAGATCGTTGTATTCCTAGGCAAAATATCATTGAATTTCTTCATGAGGGAGAAATACTCGAAATTCTGGGAAGGAGACAAATAAGTAGATATATTGATGAATTTCGGATGGGCTGGGCTCCCTATATTATGTTTACAAATGACAGTCTCATTCTCTATTTTGGTCAGCTTGTAGGGCATGTCATTATGATCGAAAAGCTTCTCTAGAGGCACCAATCCCTTTGGTATGTCATTACTGGGCAACTGGACTATGCTTTCTCGGCTGATTTCACTTTTTAGCTTGGACTATCCGAATTCTTCCATGTTTTGATTTTCTTGGTCGATGTGCATTTCAGAAAATTCCTCAACGACTTGTAAAAACTTGTTAATTTCCTCACCGTCTTCAAAAACTCTCCAATACTTGACATTGTCTGGTAGGGACGGTTTGTATTTTACTTGAACTTCATATGTCAATTTAGGAGGCAAAGGGGGAACAAACGTGCTAGCAAAGACAGCAAGGGAGTCGGCATGCTGGTTCTTCATTCTTGGAATATAAGAAATGCTGAAAACTTTGAAAGAATCTTTGAGCCTCCATACCTCATCCCTGTATTATTTCAGCCTTGGATGCTTTGCTTGGAATGTTTTATTTACCTGCTGAATGATGAGGTATGCATCCCCAAACACTTGCAGGGCTTTGATACCCATTTCCTTAGCAGCGCTTAAGCCCAGAATCAGAGCTTCATACTCTGCTATGTTGTTTGTGACCTAAAAGGCTAATTTGAACGAAAAATGAATGTATTCCTGTGTTGGGGACACAAGGAATACACCTACCCCTGTAGTTTCTTTGGAGCAAGCCCCATCAAAGAACATACCCCAAATCTGCGAGTTTCCATCCTGCGTGATCTAGAAAACAGGCTTTTTAAGTTGCATGGAGGCCAACTGAGACTCTTCAATATGATGAATACATGCTCCAAAATCAGTATCAACAGCATAGATGGGATGATTAGTGGGATTCTTCTCATTGTTGATGATGTAAGCCAACTGTGCCTCTCTGTATAATCTCTTGCTCTCACCTCCGAAAACTGGGACAGTAGCATAGGTTAGATCATTTTGTAATGATCCACCTAGTCTCTTGATCCAACCTCTAGAAAGTAACATGCCAAATTTGGGAGGTACATCTGCTAGCACAATATCCATCATCATGATTTTCATAGGCATCTGAGACAAAGTGATGGCTAGGTCCTTGATTAATCCTAGACATTTCACTTTTCTATAGTTGAAAGAAAACAAATCATGATAAGGCTTAGTGATGTCGAGACCCAACTCGTCCATGACAGCGTTTGGCATTAAGTTATGGCTAACTCCAGTGTCCAAAAGGCAGTTGTGGAGGATTTTATCATGAATGTTCAGAGAGACATAGAATGATGGGGAGTTGTCCTCACCATTTTCAATCATTAGGCTGAGGATGATAGCTGGCTTGTCATCTTGTAGATTTACACAGTCGGTGGAGGCTTGGATGGCTTTAGGCTCAAGGGCTTCGAGGATGGATATTTTGAAGGACTCACTTCTCACTAGTTCAATCAGAGGCATAGGTATTCTTAGCTTTTGAATTTCTGATTGAAAACTGAAAGGAGAAGGGGACTTGTCAAGGCCTCTTATCTCATGAGCTGGAGCTTTGAGGATGATAGGATCAACTGCCGGTTGTTTTTGCTTATTAGCTTGTTGTACTACAGGTTCAACATCTTTTTGAACTGGAGTTTCCTTAGCATTATTTATCTTCGACCGTAGATTATATATGCACTAATCTTCAGCTTGTAGAACAACTTCACCACCCCATTCTTGGTTAGTCTGGTCATTGCATAATGAATTTTCATAGGCAGCTGCGGTAAAAAAGGAAGCATTTCCTTTGTCTTCAAGGCAATGGATCTCATCATCTTCTTCAAACTTCCCTTCCTCCATGACTACATTCTAGAAAGGGGTCTTGACCCTTTGATCTTCATTGGCATCTTTACTTCTTTGTAATATCTGCAACTGTTCATTATCTCTTCTATATGGATTTGGATTTCTAGGAGAAAAGGTATTGGGAACTCTCCCTTTCCCAGGGTGCTTCTCAACCTTTAATTTGGAAATTTCAGAGGCAAATGACTCGATCATTTTGGTAATTTTATCTATCTTAGGATCAGAGGAGGATGAAGACTCGCCCCTATGTCTTCTTCTATCAGCATTTCCCTTGAGCTTTTCTGCAGCCGTGATGTTTGATTCTACTTCCAAGGCTGCATCTTGCATGTCAGCCAAAGTAGCACACCGCCTCTCTCTCAACAGTAGGCAGAAGTCAGAATCAAAAGCATTAGCATAGGTGAGTTTAGCAGAGGTAGTAGTGGGCTTCACTTCAGCTGTTATCTTGTTGTACATGCGGTTAAATCTCTTATTAAAATCGGACAACAGTTCACCATTTTCTCTCTTTAAGTTCCCAAACTCAGTGTGGTAATAGAGGAGATCCTTCTTATCCTCCTAATGTTTAGGAATGTATCATCTAAACCTTCCATATCCGCTATAGATCTTAGGGCTTGTTCTCTAAACCATTTTCTAGCCTCCCCATCTAGGATTTGGACAAAGACTCTCATCCACACATCATCTTCACTAATATCTACATTATCAGCATAGCTCTAAAATGACTCAAGGTGTTCTTCAGCAGTGACACCTTCAGTCCCAGTGAACTTAGGAATTTACTTGTGATATTCTTCAGTGGGCATAGCATTCAAAGGAGTGGGCAGTATTAGAGGTCCATACCTAGCGGCTATGATTCTTTCCATTTTGGTGGGTGCTTGCAGACCTGCCATAATTGTGGTGACTAAAAGAGTACTAGAAGTCTAAATGACAGAAGGCGGAGGAGTGATTGACGAGATCAAAGGAGTATGGTGAATAGGAGGTGAGGTTCCCTTTGGGCTAACAACAAAAGGAGAAACTAAAGAATAAGGAGCTTTATGAATTTCTGAGAGCTTTTCTTCACTGCTAGTATTAGATTCTGTACTCTCAACATGTATTTGTTCTATTGCAAGATCTTCTTGAAGAGATATAGAATATTGTTTAGATTTACCTGAACCAGATGCTCCTTTCTACAATACTTTCTTCTCCTTGACGGTCTTTTCCAGGTCAGGTACTGGGTCAACTTGCAATTTCTGAGGATTTCTCCAAGTATGCCTCACAAACTGAGCCCGAATTATGAAGTGGAGCCGCCAAGAGGTTCGGCCTCCAGTAGAGTTTCCAGATAGATGATTACAACCAAAAATATGCCCAGAATTTGTCTATCACCAAATTTGGGTCTGTGTCATTTCCCAGGGAAGTTGAGCTTCAGTTTCCTCTCCCCGACAATGGTGCCAATTAATGTTAGCACTCCAGGAAATCGGAGATGCCTGGTAACATGTAATCTTCAATATTGTTCTCTGAACTATTTGTATAAATGATGGTTAGGATCAAGTTGGATAACCATTTCAGCTCTATTTTTACTCAAGACATGCATGAACACCCCCAATAACACAAGGCTTTAGAGTGCAAATGCTAAATAGTTTGTAGATTTAATGGATATATGGAGAATACTGACAATACCAGCAGATTGCATACATGAACACATATGAATGGCTAGCTATAGGTAACAAATGAACTTACTGACTATACCGGCAGATGCATATATAATAACACATATAAATGGCTAGCTATAGGCAGCAAAGAATCTTGCAAATCTAATATATCAAAGCAGAGATAAGATAGTAGTTATCTGGCCTTAAACACAGAGAAAAACTAAACAAATTGTTCAGGTGCAAGCATAGAACAGAAGAGATATGGACATTGAACATATAACGGCAAAAGAAGCTTCTATTACTAAAGAATGTAGATGGGAGGCACGAAGAAATAGAGGAGGAATAATCTCCAAAAGTTGAACCCTTGTTACATCTTGTTTTTAGCTATTTATAGCTTTTTTACAATGGTCCTGAGCCTTTTGAGGCTTCAGGTGTCTTAATGTATCCCTCTGTCTTGTTTAACTGATTGATTCCCTCAATAGGCAGGCATGGATCGACGGTCTTCCTCTTTTGACAGAGGAATAACCATATTAAGATATTTTGGGCAGCCTGCCATGATGCTTGGGAGCTCTCTCATGCCAGAGATGCCCCATTATCTCGTTTGATTCGGGTTGTAGCGTGTTGTGGCCCCTCTATTTCCTTTTCCGGGATCTGTCCATCGAACGCTGTATCCCGAACGAATCCCTCTTCTGGCATGTAAAAATTTCTACACAATGCTTCTAAGGATGGCTAGCCACCTGATCTTGCAAGTGGCTATTGGGCCTATGAAATCCCTGCGACAATTCCTTTCAAATGATAGCCATAATTGTTTTCCTTTTCATCCATAAAACACTGCAACTATGTAAATCCCGCCCTTCTCTGTCCTTCTGGACTTCAACAGTCCTAAAAAATGATTAATTCTTCTATCGGGTTTGGGTTTAATAGCTATCGCAAGTCACATCCATATGTGTGTAAAGGCTATGCCCCTTGGTTTCCGCCGATGCGATATTGTGATGCGATCTAATCAAAATCACATATTGCTATATGTAAAGGCCTTTCCCTTTGGTCTCCCCATTCTGCAATCCGCCGATGTCATTTGGGCCGTCAATCTGC
Organism: Pinus taeda; assembly: GCA_000404065.3. Taxonomy (NCBI): domain Eukaryota; kingdom Viridiplantae; phylum Streptophyta; class Pinopsida; order Pinales; family Pinaceae; genus Pinus; species Pinus taeda. The sequence continues at coordinate 295,924 of APFE030406395.1, forward strand.
GTGCACGATCGACGGTCCTCATTTAAGCGCCGATCACCATTGCCATCGCCCCTTGTTTTGTGTCGATTTTCCTTTTCCATTGCGACCCACCAACACGATCATCGGTGATCACTAATAAGCAGTGTCCAGTGCTGCTTGTCATTGCCCACCTGTGCCGGTTTGACCCACCGATGCGATCTGCCAATTTAATGTGGGTCGTTGATCGGCTGGATCTAACGGTTGCTGTGCAACCACTATTTAAGACTGTGGTAATGGTTTTTTCCATGTTTTTGGTGTGTTTTGAGCTTCTCGATAGTGTATTTCCGCTCTCCTGAGGGCTTTTGGCATATGATTGTTTCGACCTTGGGAAGATCTTAATCAACTCTTGAAGAGTTCAAGAGTGTTTTGAACCCATTTTTTGGGTTGTTTTCCCACAAGGCTAACAGTCACTAACATTATATAATATATCTATCAATGCATGCCACATTTCATAAGGAGTCCTTTTCCCATGGATATTTGAGACAATATGTTCTTGTGCTCCCTCCAATATGATCTTCCTCAACTTCGCTACACACTTCCTCCAATTTGTTATATTCTGAGTATCAGTTATTACCGATTTCTGGATATCATTATCACTGAATTCCTTCAACCATTATCTTCCAGAATTGTCTCCATGTGGTCCTTCCAAGCAACATAATTTGATCTTCCCTTAAGGGCATACTCAAGCCTTAGTCCATAGAAATCCATCCTGCTAGCTCTAAAGAATTGATCCTGCAAATTCAATCCTCCTGCAATAACAAGTTTGAAATATCTTCTCTATTATGAATCTTACTCTGATACCATGTATAAATTTAATGTGTAGATCTTAAACTGGTCATGTAATTTACTAAAACACGAGACTCAAATCTACTCTACTCATTTGTGGAATTCAATTTACGATCAAGAAGACAAATCATAAACATGCATCAAGATTTATCGTGCATACATAGATATTTATTTATGGAAAATGAATTGCTCAAAACCCCTTCCTATATGTATTGCATTAATCAAATAATAGAGAATAAATACAATGCTTTCTCAAGCCTGAGAAAAACCTGCAACTATATATTCTATCCCTCTGCCTGACTGACTAAATCTAGCCAATACTTAGCCAATTTTCAAACCCTATAAGCTCCTATTTTCTTAAGTTATTCCTTGAGTAATTAGGCTGCTATTGAATATGAATTTTCCTCAATTGGATTGCGTAGTTCCTTTAGGCTCTTCCTCTAACTATATGCACCACCTGTACAGTTTGGAATAGTCTACAATTGAGAGTACACTGCCTTGGAATCTCCATCTCAACTGGGTAACTCAAACTATCTGCATGCATGAGCTAATTTAGGTTGATTGATTAGTTAATTAGTAGATCATTGAGTGAGCTAAAGTTACACTTTCACAACTTGACCTTCCACTAGTTCTTCTAACAGTTAGAGTGAGTTTAACTAGTCATAACTCAATTTAATTGTAACATCCCTGGGTTAAAAGTTCATGTAATAAAAATTAGTAAATTTAAAATAAGACCATGGGAAAAGGACACTTATTCAAAGCTAAATATTTGGAAAAATATCCTAGTGGGAATCACTTGTTGTGTTTTATGGCTAAGGCTTTTAAAAGGGAAAAAGTTATTTTTGGCACATTATTTATGAAAATAATGGAAATTAAGAGAAAAGGAAGGTGAAAGGTCACAGATTTCATGTGAGGAGGAAAATGAAGGAGAATAATAGAAAATTGAAGAAATTAGTGGCATGAATGATAAAAAGACCTCAGAAAATCAATTGGCAATGTTTTGTCAGTTTAGTTTTCAAATTAATCTTAGAGAGGAGAATAGCACCAAGAAGAGAAGGCAAGAAAGAAATTAAAATGAAAGGAAAGAAAAGGAAGGACAAGGAAGGCAAGGATAAAGAAAGAAAATGTTGGATTGAGAAGCTTCAATAGGAATAGCTGTAGGTAACAGGTTGCATGTATGATTTCCTAGTTGTTTTTGACATGCATGGTATGTGCATGTTTGTATTTGGTTCTTTTGTTATCATTAGCATGGGTTTTCTTGGGTTTCAATAATGGATCTTAGCCTAGCCTTGCCATTGATGGATATCTATGGTGTGATGGGATTGTTCTCAGTTTTATCTTTGGATTGTCGAAAGATTTTGGATCAAGATGAGGTGATCTTAGGAAAATTCCCAAAGTCCTAGGATTTCGTTGACTAGCAATGGTGGGATACATGGTAAATCCTAAGGGTGGAGAGAAGAAAATTCCTCAAGGAATTAGAGAAGAAATTCTGAGGCATCCAAGCTTGGTTTGGTTTTTTGATCTCGACACCAGTTTAGGTGAGATCACAGTATGGTGAGGGTGGAGGTGGTTTAACCTATGGATTTCCTTGGTTGTTATTGGATTGGTTTATCCCGTGAGATCCAACATTCATGCTTGGAATATGGCACGGTGGTGATTGGTTGAAAGAAATATTTGGTTCAGCCAATCTATGGTTGGGTGGTGTGTGGAAGTCTTGAACATGGTTGGCTTTTGCCTATATTAATAAGAGTTAAGTTTCTCATGCTTTGATGAGGAAATGTACTTGTTATTATATCGCTTTAGTGGTTATTCTCTTATTGTTATTTATCTAGTTATATGTTGGTTATAATCATGGTTATATGATAGTTCTCAATCAGGGACCTTTTTATGTTTTTACTTATAACTGAATTAATAATGAATTAAATACCTAATTGTTGTTATGAAAACTAATTTGAGAATGCATTGACCCTTCTTGTTAAAGCTTGAATGAGTTTTTAGTCCCTTATCATACTTGCATTCATGACCTGTAGGTTTTATATTTACCAACTGTTTGACAAAATGCTAATATTGGTTGGGGAAGGTTAGGTCAAGTCCTAGTTTTAGATTTTGGTTTAAAGCCTTGTTTCAATGTCATTTATCATCTTTAGAAGTTTCACGGAGTTTTGGGCAGAGACTTGAGTCTTGGCCCTGAAAATGTGGCTCATAATTTAGAGTCACTAGCATGAAAAAATTCCATATTCATTGGGAAGCAGGATTATGGGAGTGACTGGGGACCCATAGTCACATGTAAGCCTTGGAAAGGGAGCGACTAGGGCTCTCAGTTAGGGAAAAAAATGTTATCTTAGGGATTGGACTCCTGGAGGGGTTGGGTTGCTCCTGGAGGTCCCATCACACATTAGGGAAGTGAGTAAGGTCTTAATTTGTCGATTCCATTTCCTTAAGGTCATATACAAGGTTGAGTCTTATCATAGTGACCCTCAACTCATTTTTACCCTGGAAAATCTTATTAAAGTGGGTAAATGTGGGAGTGGTGGTTATAGGGTGGTATGAGAGCGTGGTTTCACTCACTTTGGGTAATATATGATACCACAGAGTGGTATCGGGGAAATTTACTCTCTCTTTGGGTAAAATATGATGTTTTCAAGGTTATGGTTGTCATGCATGGGGTCATGGTATAGAGTTTTTATGGTAATGCATGTTGTTGTTATGTTGTTATGTTATTATATGGATATGATTATGATTATACATGTACATGTTGATGTGGATTGATCTTGCAGATGAAATAAGAATCCCCTAAACATCGCTAATGTATAGATTTGATTTTGGTATATATTTGATTTATATAACATGGTACACTTACAAGAATAAGAGAATTCAATATGACAAGAAAAATGGTAGACTATGGCTCCCGTGGCTCTTCCTACACATCAGTTGGACATGAAGGAGAAGATTCTCCTCTTGGTATAGAAGATACATTAAGGAACTTAAGGGCAGAGATCATAAGATACAAATTAGAGAATGACAGGTTGGTTGAGGTTCAAGAAAGACTAGCAAGGGCTCAAGAAGTAGGTAGAGGTTAATATAGTGATCCTTCAAATATTGTCAGATTCGAAGAAACAGGGACAATTGAGATTAGTCAAGAGAAGGAAGAGAACCTAATGGAGCCTATGGTACAAAATCTAGGATTGGATAGATATTGGATATAGGGAACATAGCTAGAGGTGGTATATTATTGGATACACTTGACACGAGGACTGGCATGTATGGGAATCATTATGGTTCCTTATCAAGGAGACATCATCATAGTCATCACTATCACTATCCTTATTGGAGGAGGGAGTACTTACCTGAGGAGTTCATGAAAGTGAATCCTCTTACATTTGATGGAGAGATGAAGAAGTCAGAAGATGCAGAAGCATGGTTTCTTGGGATCAAGAAATTATTTAGATTGCATAGCTACTTAGAGAACATAAAAGAAAAGATATCCACCTTAAGTCTAAAAGGGAAAGAAGATATCTAATGGGAAGATGTGAATAATGTCAAGGAAATTTTGGAGTAAGACTTGATTTGGGATGATTTTGAGAGGATCTTCAAGAAGAAGTAACTAACAGAGAGGTATTATGATGAAAAAGCTAATGTGTTTTATGAGCTATAGATGGCTTCTATGAAAAATTATGATTATACTAGCAGATTCTTGGAGTTGTTGAGGTATGTTCCTTATCTCAAGGAGTAGAAGGCTAAGGTTCATAGATTCATTAATGGATTTACAGCAACATATAGAGACCAGATTGAGTTTGAGGAGTGTAGATTGTTAGAGGAATTCATATAGAAATTGAAGCATTCATATGAATATTCAAAGCAAGATTTTGAACCTAGACATGACTTGAAGGAGAATTATAAAGTAAAAGGAAAATGGCCTACAAAATCTCATTTGAATGTATTTCCATTGGGATCTTATGGTATGCTTTTGGGTATGGATTGGTTGTATCTTCACAGGACCAAAGTAGATTTCTATGACAAGGATATTGAGTGTCTAGATGATAACGGGGAGAAGATGATATTATAGGGAAAGAATAAGCCTACATCAGTGAGGATGGTCACAACTATGCAAGCTAAGCACGGTTGCAGGAAAGGGTGTGTGATTCTTACAATTCATATTTCCAGTAAAAAGGGTAAGGATGTTGAGGATGCTGAAATATTCAAGAGGTACCCTATATTGAAGCAGCTTCAGGATGCATTTCTAGAAGATATTCTGAAGTTTCCTCCTTTCAGAGAAGTATAATTTTCTATTGGTTCCATACCAGGGGTAGCACCAACATTAAAGGAACCTTATAGAATGAGCACACCAGAGTTAGTGCAACTGAAGTTGCAATAAAAGGAAATGATTTATAAGGGATAAATTAGGCCAAGTGTATCACCTTGGGGTGCACTAGTATTGTTCATGAAAAAGGATGGTACTCTCAGGTTGTGCATTGATTACAAATAGCTGAAAAAGGTGATGATCAAGAACAGACACCCATTACTAAGGAATGATGACTCGCTTGATCAGTTGAAGGGAGCAACATTGTTCTCAAAGATTGACTTGAGATCAAGATACCATCAGGTACACATCAAAGAAGACGACATCTACAGATTTCCTTTAGGACCGTGTATGGGCATTATGAGTTTGTTGTAGTTCCATTTAGTTTGACTAATGCTCCAGCTACTTTTAAGTGCTTGATGAATAGTGTGTTGCGTCCTTATCTCGACAAGTTTTTTTATTGTATTAATTGATGATATATTGATATATTCTAAGAATGAGGAAGATCATGTCGAGCATTTAGCAGCAATGTTAAGATTTATAAGAGAGCATCAATTGTATTCTAAGCTTAGAAAGTGAAATTTCTTTCATATAGAGGTTATACACTAGTTGGGACATGTTGTTTCCAAAGATGGCATAAAAGTAGATCTAGAGAAGATAAACGCTATCATGGATTAGGCAGCTCCTAGAAATATGGATGAAGTCAAATCATTCATGGGATTATCAGGAGACTACAGGAGGTTCATTGGGAACTTCTCATGTATTTCATATCCTATTACATCATTGCATAGGAAAGTCAAGAAGTTAGAATTGATAGAGAAGTGTGCACCCAATTTTGAGAAATTGAAGCAGTTGTTGAAGAATGCTCAAGCATTAAAGATTTCAGATCTGGATAAAGAATTCATATTATGTAAATATGATTGCAAGAGAGGGCTTGGTGGAGTCATTATGTAGGAGGGATAGGTGATATGTTATGAGTCCACGAAACTGAATGAGAATGAGTAGAACTACGTGATATGTGATCATGATTTGGCAGCTATTATTCATGCCTTGAAGATGTGGATACATTATCTTCTTGGTAGGTGGTTTGTATTGATGAGCGGTCAAAATGGTTTAAGATATATGTTTGAACAACCGAATTTGAATGCCAGGTGAGCTATATGGTTGGGTACCCTTAGCGAGTTTGACTTCGAGATTAGATACATCAAGGGTAAGGAGAATAGGGTTGCAGATTATCTGAGTAGGAAAGTGCAGTTGAACCATGTTGCAGTAGTGAGCTCATATGGGAGAGATCTATAGGATCATATCTTACAGGAAAGACAATAGGATGATAGGTACAGGGAGCTTATGCATAGGTTACAACATGGCACAAGTAATCAAGATGTGGACAATCATCTTACAGCAAATGGCTTGGTGAGATTTAAGGACAGAATCTATGTGTTGGATGAAAATGAACTCAAGAAGATTATCTTGAGGGAGTTTCATGTCAAACCATATTCAGGTCACCAAGGATATCATAAGATGTTGACAACAGTGAATATTTTCTACTATTGGTTAAATCTGAAAAAGGAAGTGGCACAGTTTGTGGCAAGATGTTTGGACTATCAATAGGTCAAAGCAGAGTGTAAGCATTCAAGTGGGTTGCTTCATCCTATTCCTATTCTAGATTGGAAATCGTAGGTCATTTCCATGGATTTCATTATAGGTCTTCTGAGGACATCGAGGAAACATGATTCTATCATGGTTGTGCTCAATAGGTTGAGCAAGGTATCCCACTTCATTCTAGCAAAGACTACTTATTTATCTAGTGAGCTAGCACGGGTCTTCATCATGGAGATCATGAGATTTCATGGTTATCTAAAGAAGATTTTGTTAGACAGGGATGCCAAGTTCACTTCCAAGTTTCTGAAGGAGTTGTTTGTAGGTTTTGGAATAGAGTTGGCCTTCATTACAACCTATCATCCACAGATAGATGGATAGACATAGAGAGTCAACAAGATACTAGAGGATATGATGAGGAAGTATTTCATGCATCAACGGAGGAGATGGTAGGTGTATCTTTCATTGGTTGAGTTTGCCTACAATAATTGTTGTCAAGAGTCACTGAGGATGAGTGTTTTGCAACCATCTCAAAAAATACATGATGAGATAGATCAATGACTTCAAAATTATCCTCTTTGAGGGGGAAACCTCCTTTACATTACACAAATGAACAATTATTGGATGATACAAATGAAGGACATCCTTTCTATATATAGCAG
>APFE030406395.1:304918-362324 GCA_000404065.3 Pinus taeda
CATTGTCACCGAGTCTCCATCTTTCATCCTTAGTTTATACATCTTTTTCCGTAGGAACAATTTATTCACCAGAGACTTAGATTGGTACAAAGTCCCTAACTTGTTCCACAAAGCCTTCACCGTAGCTTCCCCTGATATATTCAGCAATACTGAATCTGAGACACACAATCGTATTGTGCTCTTTGCCTTCCGATCCAACTTCTTCCATTCTTCATCGGACACTCCCGTTGGTTTAGTACCTGGATCTACTGCAATACACTGATCTTTATCCACCAACAGATCCTCCATCTTGAGTTTCCACAACTCAAAACTCTGACCATTAAATTTCTCGATCTCTATCTTTCCACTGCTCGCCATCTTCTTTCATCACCAGAATCGATCTCGCAGATATCCCACTGAACAGGGTCTACCATGGGCTTGAGCGAAACCCCTCAGCAACAAAGGTGTCCCCTTGAAGCCAAAACAGGTCCAATACCAAATGTAGGTTTTAAACCCGTATAGAAATTACTTGCATATGAATTCTAAAACACAGAAAATAAACAATGTGAGAGCATAACACATAAAACACATATACACAGATATTTTCCCCTGGATCCCAAAACGGGACTACCAGATTGATTTTTTATTATGATCCTTTCAATGTTACAATACATATTTATACATGTTGAAGCATCCAATATCATAGACCGAAAACCATCGCGTCCAAAACCATGTGCGAAAAATCATGCACAAAACCATAGGTAGGTCTGCCCAACCTAATATAGGGTCCAAAAACAAAATTTTCTGGGGCGCTGCCCTAGACCCCATAGAGTGGAGTTACCTGCACCCCTCAAACCCCCTGTGGCACCCCCCACTATGCAATTAGCACAACGAAGGGGGGGCTCTTCCCCCCTTCTAACCCCCTAGTTGTGATTCATAATTTGATAGAAAGAGAATTTAACTTAAATCCTTGGTTTTCCTTTTGTATGCAAATTAGATTTTAAACCAGAATCATCCAAAAATCATACAGAATTCATAGCACAACTAAGTAACTGAATCATAAAACTAAAATGAGAAATACTGAATCAAAACTATGCTAATTTATGCAAAATTTAACCAAAGTTTACTTTGCTTGGTATGGGGGCCCTCCAACCTTGCCTTGTACACTTGAAGAACTCCTCAGCTATAGCTAACTTAATAGATAATCCACAGCATGAACAGAAAATAGAATAGTAGAAATGATTCTTCAAATTATCTCAAAAGTCTCCAAAAATCTTAATACAAAATTGCTCCTTTTACACCCCTTTGAATGGTCCATAAACTTTGTTTAAATAATAAAATCATAAACAAACTTTGCTATAATGGCCCTAACAGCCTTATCAATCTTAATCCATCCATATAGGTCAAACTCATTAAGTCTGGTTCACAAAACCAGGAAAAATCCCATAAAATAATAAATCTACGCCTTTTTACTAGGGATTCGTTAATGATAGGTCAAGTTTTACCAGCGTTGATCGGGATTGTTTTTGCTCAGTTTGATTGAACCAATAGGTGTTTCTTCATCTATGGTTCCCAATATTTCCAAATATGCACTCATATCTCGCCCAGGTGTCTTGCACATATGACTTCCATGGAGCTATTATGGGAATTTTTAATGCAGTCCAAATTTACTCTTAAGACCAGAATTTTACAAAAAAATCCAAAAATTGAAAAACTTAATTTAGTTACCTAAATATGCAAAATAGGACTAAAATGAGGCATACATAGGTGAAACATAATGGAATATGGTGGTAAATAAATGGATTTAGGATAGGCAAAGATGACCAAAATTGAGGGCCAACATATTGATGGCAGCCCCAAGATCGATCAAGGTATGGGGGAAAATGATGCCATCAATGTGTGTATCTACCTATTGGGAACAAGTCCCTTAGGGGTCAATTTTGGGTTAAACACCCAGGTTTTGGGGCAGAAGGCCCGAATTTTGTGTAAAGAAATGTAAAGTCTCCATATTTTGTGGTCGCGGAGCGTGAAGATGTCTAAAGATAAAAGGGTTTTCTGCCCTTAGTTTAGATAATTTGTGTCGGTTTTGGAGATCTACCCATGGTCCGTGGCCCACGGGATTGTATAAAAAGGAGAGTCTTAGAGAGTCTAAGGTATCTCATGAGTGAAGAATGAATGTAATGGGTCATTAGAAGTAAGGAGCGAAGAGTCTTAGAGTAGAAGAGAGGCTCTGCAGCTATGTGCGCAGAGGCCTAGAGGAGAGTCCACAACTGAGTGCACGGACCCTTACAGCTGTGTGCATAGGGTGTTTTGAGTCTGTAAGAAGATATGACATATTAATAAAGATATTTTTCCAGAAATATCTATGTTTTGTCCCTTTTACTTCTGTTATGAATAAATGTAACTATGTTCTAATGAATAATGGGTTTATGAATTAATGTTGTGTTGATACGTGAATCTGTATGTTTTACATTGTTATACAAATGCAAGTCATAATATATGTTTACGCGAAGCATATATTAATGCATGTTAAAGTTATCAGATACTTAAGCCAATATGGGTAATAATAGACTTAGGAGTGATTACAGAGGCACGTAAGTTGTAGATTCACCTATTCAAGGTCCGCGGAAGATAGTCGTAGACCTTCGCAAAGGTCTAAGGGTGATTAAGAGAAGTATATCGATAAGCCCTAAAAGACTCATCGATCGGCGCGAAGGCAGATTTAGGTTATAAAAAACATCATAACCATCTCTGGGTGTAGAAACCTGGTTCCAGAATCCCCCCATACTACTTCGGGTGAGACTTCAGTCCACACTTCGCGGATTGATGCCGAAAGGGCCAGTAGTGTAGGGATTTGTTTGGAAAACTTAACTTTCAACCTAGGTCAGGACCCATCAAGCCAACAAATGGTTTTGTTGCTAGGACCAGGATCTGCATAACGAGGTGTGATGTCGTATCATTGGAATCCAACTAAGAAAGAAATCGAAACCTGGTTGGACAGAAAGATCCACGAATTCGTGGCGCAAGAAAATAAGAACCCACGATTGACGAAAGAACAGTGGTTGGATAGATACCTGTACATAGAAATACACGAAATCTTCTTTTTTTCCTTCCCAGTTGAGTTATATGAGTGGATCGTGAAATTGGCAAACATCTAAGGAAGGTGGAGGCTTGACAATCCGATTGTTTGGACACCAGAGTTAGTAAAGAGGTTGGAAGCTTTTGAATATAAGATCTTGCATGCTGTCGACCATTGGCTTGACTGAAACATAGGAGGATTTGTGACAAAGTTCATGATCGATACCTCTGTCAATTATAGCAAAGTAGATTTCCACTTCTTTAAAGGACCATGAGGTAAGTATCTAAAATCGTTGAATACTTTGATTAAGATGCTCTTGTGTGAACAGCAGGATATGCGGTTACCTTGATGTTTGGAGCTACACGAAACGAAAAGCCTTTTAGGGACAGAGGAAGAAAAGATCCTGAGTATAGCCCGCTGATCGGACCTCCTTTGAGTGACGACAAAGGAACACTGCAGACTCCTCCCCTGAGTGCTAGTCAGTTGATAAGGCAAGGGTTCCCACAAATACCTACACCACCTCCACCCTCATCCCATCCATCTACACCACCTCCATCCTTGCCTCCACTTCTCACCCCATCACCCACACCACCACCACCCCCATTTTTCAATATAGTGAACTCCATAAAACTACCTGTATTCAAGGGCATAGGGAATGAAGATCCGTACCAGTTCTGGCTCGTCGCGAAGGTTGTATGGGAAGCCCAGGGTATCATGGATGACAAAATGAAGAAAGCCACACTGGTTAGTTCTCTGCAGGATCACGCACTAACATGGTACATTAATTACAGTATTGATAACCCAACATCCGTGTTGGCGGATATCCAGGCCATGCTGAATAGAGAAATCACTAGACCTAAGTCTCAAGCACAGTCGATTGTGGGATTCAAGGAGATCATGATGAAGTCGAGGGAGACACCCTGGGATTTGGATCAAAGATTGAAGTGTATGATCCATGAAGCAAACATGAACCTAATTGATGGGTAGCATCGCGAATGGTTTGTGGCCTCGCTCCTGCCCCACCTAAGGGTTGCGCTATCACAACAGAAGATTGGGACCCAGGAAAAAGCCCTAGAAATCGCAATGAGGTTGTATGAGACACCAATGCAGGATGTTAATCTGGGAGTTCAGTAGATTCATGCACAGTTCCAAAACCTTTGTCTCGAAATGAAAAGTCTGAAGTAGGACAGAACAGATCGTCCACAGGCACGCGAGGAAGTTTGGTGCCTAAAATGCAAGGGTCACGGGCATGACAAGGATCATTACCCCATCTTTGCAAACTATGTTGCAACAGGAGGACCAATGCCTCTACAACCGGAGGCTGCAGTAGGGCTAAGTGCAGGGTCTATGTTATGGTGTGCTATATGCCAAGTGATTGGGAAACACGCAACCGACAATTTCCATTTGCTACAGAAATTCATGCAAACACCACAACATCTCTTTTGCAATTTTTGTCAATCAGTAGGCCATGATGAGCAAAATTTCTGAAGTTATGAATTGATGATGGACAAGACACCTGCATACAGGGTGCAAATAGAAACGCGGCCTCTGGACCAAGGCGTTGAGGGAACCCGAGGCGAGTATTAGGAGCATGGCCGAGGCTGAGGTGGACGAGGGCCTAGGAGAGGACGAGGGCAACTGATTTCTTACAATTTCGGAGGCCCAGGACACTACGTAATGGACTGTATAAATCTGATGTGATTGTCATGTCGCTATTGTACTCATTTTGACCATGTGACTGAGGATTACCTAATATTATTGGCTAATATTCGCGAAAAAGGGGCGCATCCTCAGCAGTTGACACAGAACCTCTAGATGATGAGGGATGAGCCCCACGAGGAAGAAACTACGGTAAAATTATGCTGCGAAGTGGAACTACAACAAGGGAGGATAAAGGAAAGCAACCTGTAGAAGGCGAGTGGGTTCGCAAAGCACTGGACAAGGAGATTGGGTTTGATCTAGAGTGTGCAAAAGAAACATTTATGCAAGCAAAGAAAAGCTTCATTGAGGCCTCTACCTAAGGAAGTCAGGAGAAACTAGCTGAAGAAATGGACCCATCCATGATTACCACATTCTTGGAGACCTGCATGAAGCTGCTCCATGACAGTAAGGTTGTGAAGGGCCTGCAGGAATTGATCAATTGTTGCACTGGTAAGGATGGTGCTACTAGTGAATTGCACATGGTCAAGAAGATTGGCAAGCACAAGGTAAGGACTGGATGTGAAATCAGACTCACCACGCAAATATGGGAGTACAAGATGGACCAATTTATCCTAGATCTGGGGTCCGACATGAATGTTTTACCAAAACAGACTTGGGAAAGAATGGGGAGACCTGCGCTCCAGTGGTCTCCGATATAGTTAAGAATGGCGAATCAATAGAAAATTATCCCAATGGGGAGGCTACAAGGGGTCAGGGTTGACATTGAGGGCGCAAGCGCACTGGTGCATTTTTAAGTAATAGAGATTTTGGATGATAGCAATCCCTACCCTGCGCTCCTTGGAATCAATTGGGCCACTGACATGAATGGGGTAATCAACCTAAAGAAGTGAAAGATGATATTTGGAAAGAAGACGCTCCGGGTGGTGGTGGCACTAGATCTCGTGCAGGGGTCGCGCTATACAAAACCAGTCTGAGATTATGAAAGTGATGACAATCTGGACCAGATTTATGAGATAATAGTGTGAGACTAGGATTGGGTGAATCCAACAACAAATGGACGTATTGCATGGGACCGTGAAAGCTCTAGCACATCAGATTCAGACGAAGAATTAGAACACTGGTAGAACTGGTTGCATGAAGTATCTACGCTATGTTGTAATATGATGACCAAGTCGTTGCACTGTCTGTCATATGAAGTCAAGGATCTGCCTCATTATGATGGGCTAACTGATGTTGATTGCTTTTTGGATGCATTTAAAAGAGAAGTTTCAGAGAAACATCACTTCCAAGATTTGTACTAGGTACTGTGCGCTACGCCTGCAAGATGGTGGGATACGCACAAGGATAGTTTCGGTGATTGGCGTGACTATAGGAGGATGATGAGAATACGTTTTGGGCAGCCAAAAGTGTGGATGATGGATAAGTATGATGGAATGGATGATCCGTGTGATCACTTGGAGAAATGTACTAAGGCTTATGGAGCAGAGCCTCAGCCTAAATGGGTGCATCAATTTTGTCATACCCTGGGTGTCATACCAATGAATTGGTACTTGGAAACCGAGCTCCGCCATGGCACTGAAGAGTGGGACATCTTGCGCCAAGTATTTTTAATGACATTCAGCTTTGAGGATGGGTTTGACTGTATTGATGTGGCACTACAGGAGGTTAAAGCAGCGATCTTTAGGATACCACAAGATCCTTTGGACCTGATCCAACCTAATTGAACTACCCAACTGAGCCACACACTGGAATGCTATAACGTGATCGTTGAAGAAGAAGACGAGGATCCCCGAAAGATTAATATTTTGAAAGCTGAAGGTCACCACGAGGTTGAAGGTCTATAGATATAGGATCCTGACATAACCGCGCTACTAAAAACCAGGCAGGTCAACATTGGCATAGAGGCATAACAAAAATTTGCAAAGATTGGGGACCATTGGGATGATGCGACAGTAGACAAGGTCACTGAGCTCCACCGTGAATACCAGGATTTGTTCCCCACGAAGTTTTCTGATTTAAAAGGGATAATAGGATACCTGGGTGTCATGAAGATCACCCTTAAATGGGACGCGAAACCTATAAAACAAAGACCTTACCGCCTTAATCCTAAGCACAAGTAAAGGGTTCACACTAAGTTAGATAAGATGCTCGCGGCAGGAATTATTGAACCAATGGAAGAATCTGATTGGGTAAGCCCAATAGTGGTTCAAGAAAAGAAACAAAAGGAAGAAATAAGGATATGTGTGGATCTATGGAAGCTAAATGATGCTTGCGTGCATGATCCCTTCCTAACCCCGTTCACTGACGAGGTCCTGGATAATGTAGGCGGCCAAGAAGCATACTCTTTCACCGATGGGTTCTCTCAGTACCATCAGATGAAAATCGCGCTTGAGGATAGAAGCAAGACGACCTTTGTGACTGAACGGGGATGTTTCCAGTACACTGTAATGCCTTTTGGGCTGAAGAATGTGCCAACAATCTTTTCGTGCATAGTCATTGCGGAAATCAAAGACTTCATTCATAAGTTTCTGGAGGTGTACTTTGACAATTGGACAGTGTTTGGATTAGTCAAGTGTCATGTGGAAAGTATGCGCTTGATGTTAGATACATGTCAGAGATACTAGATCACACTCAATTTGAAGAAGTGTCTGTTTTGTGTCCCTTTCAGGAACCTATTGGGTCATGTGGTATGCAGACAAGGATTAATGGTAGACCCCGTGAACATCGTGGTGATAATCAACTTGGAGGCGCCAAGGAATGTGAAACAGCTACGCTCAACTCTATGGCATACCAGATACTATAGGAAGTTCATCAAGAGCTATGCCCAGATCACCGTGCTCATGGAGAAATTATTGAAAAAGGATGCTACGTTCTGTTGGAGTGATGAATGCCAGAAGAGCTTGGACATGCTGAAAGAGAAAATGGTCACCACGCCAATCCTAGTCTTCCTGGATTGGAAGAATGAATTTCATCTACACATGGATACCTCATGTATTACTGGGGGTCATGCCAACACAGGTGAGTGAGGGGGAATTGGACCATCCTATAGCATTCGCAAGCAGGAAGTTGTCCAAGGCTGAGAAGAACTATTCCACTACAGAGCGTGAAGGACTAGCCATGGTATACGCGCTCCAAAAGTTCAGGCACTATTTGTTGGGTGGACATTTTAATATGTATAAGGATCATTTTGTGTTGAAATACATGTTTAATAAGCCTATGTTGGGAGGCAAGATCTACAGATGGTTGTTGTTGTTCCATGAGTATGACATTGAAGTTATTGTGAAGCCAGGACGACTAAATGCGGGACATGATCATCTGTCGTGCATTGAAACGGGAGAAGAACCTAGTAATTTAGAGGAAGGGTTGCCTGATGCATAGCTTTTTGCAATGCACGTTGTGGACAGCCACTTTGAAGATATCATACATTTCCTAATGATGGGAACTGCCCCAGAAGGGTATACAAGCCAATAGAAGAAGGAATTAGTAGTGCGCGTAGCAGACTTCTCCGTCATTGCAAGACACTTGTACAAAATGAGGTCAAACAAAATATTGCAATGTTATGTACCTGAATTTAAGCGAAGTAGCATTCTCACGAAGGCTCATGGAGGAGCCGCAGGAGGACATTATGCATGAAAAGCAACAGCGCATAAGGTTCTACATGTTGGGTTGTGGTGGCAAACTCTGCATAAAGATGCGAAAGCATATTATAGGGCATGTGACACATGTCAAAGGACTAGAAGGCCATTGCAGAGGGATGAATTGTCTTTGATGCGACAGGTGATGTTACAACCATTCGAGAAATGGGCGATCGACTTTGTGGGCCCAATTCAGCCTCCGGGAAAGAAGACAGGTGCGTGGTACATCATCATTATGACTGAGTACTTGACTAGGTGGGCAGAGGCACGGCCTGTGAAGGACTATACAGGTGCTAAAGTAGCAAATTTTCTTTCTGAAAATGTATTGACAAGATTTGGTTGTCCAAAGATCTTGATGAGCGATCACGTTATGCACTTTCTTAATGAAATAATTAGCGCATTGACAGAAGAATTTCAGGGTTATCATCATAAGAGCACGACTTATCACCCACGGCCAATGGGATGGTGGAAGTATTCAATAAGATACTAGAAAATGCATTGACGAAGGTCTGCAATGCTCAAAGAAGTGACTGGGATGAGCGCATACCAGCGGTGCTATGGGCCTACAAAGCGACTTGCAAGAAGTTGACTGGGCAAACATATTTCATACTCATCTATGGCATAGAAGTTGTGATGCCAATGGAATACATTGTACCTAGTCTACGCATAGTGGCACTCACAAGAATGGCGGACTGCGAAGCCTTGGAAAAGAGGCTCACACAACTAGCAAAGCTTGAGGAGGACCGATTTCTAGTTGGATTTCATCACCAAGTTAAAAAGGAGGGCGAAAAGGCATGGCATGATCGACACATCAAATTGCGCACCTTCAAGATATTTGATCTAGTCTTGCTATATGATAGTAAGTTTGATAAATTCCTAGTGAAATTCAGGATGCACTGGCTAGGACCATATGTCATCAAGGAAATTACCTATGGTAGAGCAATTTAGTTGGTCAAATTGAATGGAGAACCCTTCCCAAGGAAGGTGAATGGTAGCCGATTGAATCCATACACTAGTGATCTAGCTAGGTGACTATATGAGGGAAGCATAGTCTCAGCACTTCGGGCAGCTGAAAGGAGGCGCAAGACTATAAACTACATTACCCGGGTTGGACAACTGCATGATCAGGGAACTGGCAGAACGAAGATATGCCACAATGCTCATGGAAGCGCGCAAGGGGGTGTGCTACTAAGGAAGCAACCATGCAGAGAAGCTGGAACGTGAACATTAAAGTCATTGTTCATGATTTGACGATGACAAAATGGCCAAATGGAGTAGGGGGCAGCATTTAAGTCAAACTTTATGGACTAGATCTCTGAAAATATGCACCAATCTAGCATTAATGAACCGGTTTTGGGGGGAATGATCGGATTTGAATTTGAAAGTGCCTATAAATTATAGCTGCCTACCTAGCGAAAAACACTTGGCATTTTGAGAATTGAGTTGTTGAGCTCTCAAGCGCACATGAACCATAAAACCTACGAGCTTTTGCTAGCAATTTTTGTGTTTGAGACATTGCCACAGGTGAATTAGGAGTTATTACGTAGCATTATGTCGATGCCCACTAAATCTATGAGTGCGGAAGTAGCAATAGCCGAGGGAGTTGTCCGAGAGGTAACTATGGCAGCAGAAGGAGCTGCCCCAGAGGGAGTGCCTGTAGTAATACCTGCTAAAGTACCAAAGTCTCCACAGATGCCTAGGCCAAGGCCTACCCCAATCACGGAGGGTCCCAAGAACAAGAAGGACAAGTAGGTCACACCATCATAGCCGGTGTGCATCTCCCAGGAAACACCCCCAAAAGGTTATGCCCACTGCATAAGAAAAGGGAAAGACAATTAACCTAGAGCCAGAAGAAGAGGAGTTTGAGGATATCCCAATGGATGATGAGGATGTTGGGATGGAAACGGAGGATGTAGAAATTGTGGGGTCTGACCCCATCACCAATCTGTCTGAGTACATTCCTCCGTGCAAGGGAAAGACCAAGGTGTCCAAATACATTGATGAGAGTAAGGTCACCCTGCATACACCCCTCTTACCGGACCAGATTATGTTTTAAGGACCACGCTTGGGGTGTGTTCCCCTTTTGAAATTAGAAGACTGGGATTTAGCAGACACAAAGCGGTTTCCTCACTTAGAAACAGATCAACTCATGCACCATGTGTTCCATAAAACTACTAGTGTAACCACGTTGGAGACGAGGAAATGGCTGAGAGGCGTGGATAAGGCAGGACTACTCAACTTGCTATGGGTGCCACATTACAATCACGTGCCCATCACAATGGTGGTAATCAAACAGTTGTTGTGCTTGGTGCATGATGGGTGTTTGTGGCTAGAGGAGCCAATACCCATCACTGATAGACTGATCCATAGGATCATGCGGCTGCCATACACAGGGGAAAATCTGGCCATGGCATTTGGTGGAAAGACTGGCAAACATGTCCTCGCAGAGGCCATGAAGGGAAATTTCAAGCTAGTGAAGAAGTTGCGTGGCTACACCATCTCAAGCATTTGTGACCTGGCGCTCAAAGTAGCCACACAACTCTTGGTAGGGAAGGTTATGCAGAAGTGTCACGCAGACGAAGTGTTAGCACTAGTCGTAGCTTTAGCATCCCAATGCATGTAGGGAGTTCAATTTAATTGGGCATGCTACCTCTGTAGTGAGTTCCTCACGAACTACCGCGAGGCGCAGGATCTCAGCAAGACGTTTCACTATGCATGGCTCTTGTTGTCCATAGTGCTAGTAGCATGGGAGCTACCCAAAGACATCAATTCCCTTCGGTCATGTCAGACCTACCAGAGGCTGTGAATTACGCTTCACTGTGGGCGACCAAGGATCCTCAGCGGGTAAAGGATAGCAAAATCTTTTGGACCTTGACGAAGATGAATGTACACATGGCCATCAACCGTAATCCGCAGTTTTCACCTACCAACTTTGACAAATTGTAGGAGTACATAGAATTCAAGGCTAATTTCCACCACGTATCAATAAGGGTGCCAAAGGACCCCAAGAAGAAGTGGCACAACTTTCCCTACTTGGCGATGGATGACGCAGTTCAAGCAGTCCTTGACAGCTAGCCAGCATAATGGAATACTGCCTCAGACTTGATTGCGGGATCTAGCAAGACCGCCACGCAGCGAAAGAAGGAAGAAGCCAAGCTGAATGTGGAGCAGCTGGCCACGAAGAGGAAAAATGAGGCCGATGTTAAGGCTAAGGCACAGCGCGCTGCCATGCAGGAGGCAAGAGGACAGGCAGGACAGTCAGGAGGAGAGGAGCATGACTCTGACAAAGAGAAGTCGCCTTCACTAGAGACAGAGGAAGAAGCAGATGAACTGACAAAGCAGGGAGGAGCGGAACTGGAAATGACTCTGTTCCACATCAAATGCACCAGGGGTCCAGAAAAACTAGGATTGTGGAAGAAGTCCAAGGCGAGAAAGATGTCTTTGGATCTGATCATCCTGACAGATGAGGATTTAAATGATATAGGGGATACGGTGCGGGATGCCACTGTAGAACTGCTACAACAGTTTGAGCAGTAGCAGCAAGAGGTGTTGGGCATTATTCAGACAGGTCTGTGTGAGCTCCAGATCCATGCTTCACAGATGCAAACCAATGTGGTGCCCACCAGTGTGGCCATTGGCACTTCCAAATCCGTGGAGATGTTGCGCGTTAGGGACCCTCGAGCCATAATACTGCCAAACGGAGCATTGACAATGGTGACTGACACTAACAGACCCACTATCAGCACCCTCAAAGGTGTGGGCCTTAATTTTGTAGTGCTTCCTAGCGAAGTGATTTACCTTTTGCAGGATGGTGTGGTCTCGAGCTTCGGGCCCACAATCAACGTGCTTTGCAAGTGATCAGCGAGCAAAAGGTGAATAATGCTCAGATGGTGGTACATCACGACTCCACTCTCAATCTTGTGACCAAGCTCACAGATAAGAACCAGCACCTCAGTAAGGTTGTAGACGAAGCATGTTGGACTATCCTGGAGTTGGACATCCCCGAGGTTGAGCCAATCAATGTGTAGGTTAGAAAACTCGTTGCGGGAGTGCACGATGCACACAAAAAAGTTGGCCAAGGTTCAGCTAGAGCTGAATCTCAAGATTGTGGAGTTGCAGTTGAAGGCTTAGCTTTTGACTCCATCGGAAGTTAGGGAGTAGCGCGCAACTGCTATGGTAGATGCGGTAGCCGCGGTAGCAAGTGTAGTGACGGACTGCAAGACACTTTTTGAGCAATCGCTCTAGGTCCTTACCAGCCTACAAGAGGACTCCAATGTACATTGGTTGGAGACAGAAGCGTAGGAACTGCAGCAGCACTATGACAAGGTTAAGGCAACAGCGCGAACTATTGTCATCACTCAAAGACTCGTGAAGCTGCAGGAGGCCAAGGCACTGAAGGAACAAGTAGACACAATGTAGCACAAGGAAGTCATGTTGAAGGCTCACTTGAAGCCTTAGATAGATGAGGCCTATGAGATCACAACCACCATTGAAGGATAGTTGGCCAGTCTGCGGGAGACTCAGCAGAAGATACAAACTGCTAGTGCAGGGCTAGTGACGGAATAGTTGATTGAGGAGCTGAAGCAAGTAGTAACATAGTGCGTCTCCGAGGTAGCAGTTGTTTAGGTCGAGCTGGGAGGTCTGCATGACAAGATCTCTGCACCAACTGAGTGACTCGAGGGTGAGTCACCATGTTTTTGTTGGGGGCCTGTTGGGAACGGGTCCCCTAGGGGTCAATTTTAGGTTAAACACCCAAGTTTTGGGGCAGAAGGACCGAATTTTGTGTAAAGAAATGTAAAGTCTCTGCATCTTATGGTCACAAAACGCAAAGATGTCTAAATATAAAAGGGTTTTATGCCCTTAGTTTAGATAAGTTGTGTCAGTTTGGAAGATCTACCCATGGTCCGCAAACCATGGGCTTGTATAAAAAGGAGAGTCTTAGAGAGTCTAACGTAGTTCATGAGTGAAGAATGAATGTAATGGGTCATTAGAAGTAAGGAGTGAAGAGTCTTAGAGTAGAAGAGAGGCTCTGCAACTGTGTGCATAGAGGCCTAGAGTAGAGTCGGCAGCTGAGTGTGCAGACCCCTATAGCTATGTGCGCAGGGTGGTTTGAGTCTGTCAGAAGATCTGACACATTAATGAAGAGATTGTTGTGGAAATATTTATGTTTGTCCCTTTTACTTCTGTTATGAATAAATGTAACTATGTTATGATGAATAATTGGTTTATGAATTAATGTTGTTTTGATGCGCGAATCTGTATGTTTTACATTGTTATACGAACGCAAGTCATAATATCTGTTTACGCGAAGAATATCTTAATGCATGTTAAAGTTATCAGATACTTAAGCTGATCTAGGTAATAACAGACTTAGGAATGATTATAGAGGCGTGTAAGTTGTAGATTCACTTGTTCAAGGTCTACGGAAGACAGTTGTAGACCTTCGGAAAGGTCTAAGGGTGATTAAGAGGAGTATATCAATAAGCCCTAAAAGGCTCATTGATCTACGTGAAGGCAGAGTTGGGACATAAAACGACATCATAACCATCTCTGGGTGAAGAAACTTGGTTCCAACATCCCCCCATACTGCTTGGGGTGAGACTTCAGTCCACACTTCGCAGGTTGATGCCGAAAGGGCTATAGTGTAGGGATTTGTTTGGAAAACTTAACTTTGAACCTGGGTCAAGACCCATCAAGCCAAAACTACCACAAGACTTCCAGGATCTAGACACTTTGGGAAAATCACCTGTCCCAACATTAAGTCAGACAGTTATCCAATGACATTAATAGTAGGGGTGTCCTGCTTTTGCCTCCCAGGATGCTTGAAACATTTCTCCTTGATTAGCTTGTTTTAGATCAGGACATCCTTGATAGCTTGGAGAAGTGGAATTTTTTTGATGTTTAGTTTAGAATGCAAATGCTAATTTTAGTTTAGAATGCAAATGCTAATTTTAGTTTAGAATGCAAATGCTAATTTTAGTTTAGAATGCAAATGCTAATTTTCACTTGTTCTTTGGCAGGGGAGACAGGTATGGAGGAAAAGTTATGGACTAGTCTCAAGGGTATGGAAGCTAAGTGGAGACCTAATCTAAGCTCAGATGACAATTTTTGCTAAATTGGGGCTTAAAACAGGCTACTACAAGGTTTCCTATAGTACTACTACAAGGTTTCATGTAGTACTACTACAGGATGTCCTAGTTCTATTACAGGATGCCTTGTTTTACTACAAGAAACAAGCAAAAATATTAGGAGATGGTAGGAAAGGTAGAATGAAGTGTGGGAAATGTGTTTTATGGGGAAATAAGAGATGGAGGAGATGAACATTATCTAAGGCTCAGTCAAATGATTCAAGATGGTTGGATTTTCTCAATGGAAATGACAACTTTGCTTACAAAACAAGAATTTGGATTTAGGGTTTAGTGGACCTTGGCAGCATTGATGGATAGGACTTTGATGAGGCGAATGAGATGAGGTCTCCATGAAAATTATAAGCTCTTGCAACAACATACAGGCTTGTCTTCATTTATGCACAAATTCATCTATACATGGAAAGGATTCATTGAATGGAGGAAAACAGAGTTATTATTAGCTAATGGATAAGTTCATGAATGGAAGTGCTTTGAAACCATAGAAAAACTTAAGAGATCAAAATGAAAATTGAAAATAATCTTAAGAAACTCAAACACAATTATCTATTCATCAAGAAACCCTAGATTATGCATTAATCAAACAAGAAATTTATTTTTGGGTTGTGTAAATGGAACCCTCAAGTCATGATCCTATGAGGAAGATGAGGTGAAAGCCACTCCCACAAGATTTTCTAAAGTGTTTATTGTCACTATGATACCATTTATCTAACTATCCACAATTGGAAGAAAACTAATTAATCACCCAAATACTTGCAGATTAACAAAACCATAATCACTTCAACAGCTAACTATGAATGTAATATAAGCATACATGTACAAAAAAGAGGAATCATTGCTACTAGGGTTGGGCCCTAACCCAAGAGCTTCAACCCTCTGAGTCAACTCAGTGCTGGATCAAGGTAATGCTTCTCAATTTCATTAAAATATCAAAAATACAAAAGATTCATCAATCATAATGTCTTAGCTCAAAAATGCCTCTTCGCTACATCAAAATAATTCAAATCCTAGTGAGGCTCTAGGCCTTCTTATTTATACAACTGGAGCTACCAACAGCTTCCTTAAATTTAGGGAGGCTTGGCTTCCATCTCAAGATCAACTAGTCATCAACTATCACTGACTTGGCTTCCAATGACCTTAATGGCTCGGTTGCTTGTAGCTCCAAGCTGATGAGATCTAGTGGAGGAATCTTCGAGTGAGTGAGGAGTTAAGGAGGGAGATCCAATCTCTTAAAATCCCTCTTGGTTGTCTACTTCGAGTTCATGCACTTTAATTAGCCAAAATTTTCTCAAAAACCTAAAATTAATGCACATTAGACCACAAGACATGACATCTCATCTTTACCCTTCTCACTAAGAAAAATATAACAAAACATGTAAGGAAATGTGAGAAAAGTCGATTTTAATAAGTTGGAGAGTGGCGTTAAGGTCCATATAATTTACCCATTGATGAGCCTCATAAACAATCTTGTAACAAAGATAAACTATCATTGAGATGATTTTGCATGCCCCCAACATAATGACTCAATTCGAGGTACATGCCCCCCAAGCTTCATTTCATTCACCGAACCAAACTATTGGTTACTAACAGGTGGATGGAATGAAGGTTCACTTACGAGATCAAGTGAAAGACTCGATTGGGAATTTAAGAGATCTAATCAAAGACTTAAATTGGAAGGGGATTTGTTTCATTTTTTAATGAGATTTACACAGGAAAACAACCATGCTCATGACACCTTGTTTCATTGTTTAACGAGATTGACACAAGTAAAGGAACTTTGCTTTGACACCTTGTTTCATTTTTTAATGAGGTTGACATAGTAAAATAACTATCCTCATGGGGACCTATTTCATTTTTTAACGAGGTTGACATAGTAAAATAATTATCATCATGGAGACCTGTTTCATTTTTTAACGAGGTTGACATAGTAAAAGAACTATCCTCATGACACCTATTTCATTTTTTAACGAGGTTGACAAAGTAAAAGAACTGCCCTCGTGAACTTGATCAAGGACTATAAGAGACCATGGCTTCCAAGAGGTTCTCATCAGATGGGAGAACAACACTCTGGAAGGGTTACCTATCAAGGGATCTAATGGAAATATCAGGTTCCAATGTCCCTATTACATGATGCACTATATCACTAAATAGATCATTAGTTGACGTGGCCATGGAATAGGTGGCCACATAATTAACCTGTGGTAGGGAAGATACTACTTGCATGTAAGTACCATTTAGGGAAGATGGTTGATTGGGAGCTAAATTAGGACCAATGAATGACAGTTTATCAATGGTCATAATTCTTCCTTCATGCGGGAAACACAGCACACGAAAGAGAGAAGAGACAATAGATCTCATGACATCAACATAGTCACGGCCAAGGAGTAGATTAAAATCTAAAGGGACTTGGACAACCATCACATCGAGATAGATGGTTTTTCCTCCCAAAGTAATGGGAAACTTAGGAAGGAAACCTAATGGTTGACTAGTTCCTCTGTTAAAAGCTAAAATATTCTTGGTAACAGGCACAAGCTGTGGATAACCTAAATATTTTCAAGTAGTGGAGGATAGGATACTAACATACATGCCGTCATCTATAACGATGCTAGGTACAACCATATTATAAGCCTACATCGTGATCTGGAAGGGAACATAAGAAGGAAGACAATATCCTGTCGGTCGACTCCAATCAAAGGAAACAACCATACTACCTGGAAGGGGTGCCCTCCGGCCCATGGGAATGGGAGAACTTCCCCAATGTGTTATGGGAATAGGAGGATCGCCCCCCTTACCATGGGAACATGAGGATTTACCTCCAACTCTTTGGAATCTGATGAAACAAGAAGAACATGAGCGGTATGAGGTTCACTCTCTATAGGAAAGGTGTGATCACCTGAAGGTGGAATCGGGTCAACCATTTCCTCAACCAATGGTTGGTTGGAAATGGACTCATGAGATTCACTTTCATAGAGAGTGGGATTGACCGAAGATGAGTTCTAATCAATCACTTGATCAACTAGTGGAGGATCAAGGGAAAGATTTTGATAACCAGTCGGAAGACAAGGTTGAGAAGTGGTAAAGTTATCCAACACTTTTGAGGCTTCATCCAAACGAGGAAAAATGTGAATAGGATGATTCCCTTCATATAACCTACAAGGAAATTTGACTTTTCCCTTTTTCCCATGGGCTTTAATGTCACTAGTTGAAGGTTTATCACCAATATGATCTCTAGAGGTTGATGACAGAGGTCGATATGAACTTGTGGACCACACTTCTAATATCTTGGGAATACCTAAACATTCTCGAAGAAGGTGGTAACCCTTACAAATATTACAAGGTAATTTCACTTTACGAGGTTGATTGGAAGGTTTCTCAACATCAATTGCACCAATAGCATCAACTGCTTGGTTCCCCCCTTGCTTATTTTTCTTCTTCTTAATATTCCATTTCTTCTTCTTCTTATCCACCCAGTAATTAACTTGCATGTTTTCACCAGACAAAGAAGAAGAAGAGGAAGAAGACAAAATGAGCGAAGAAGGAAAAGGGTCAACTTTAAGATCAAATAGAGGTTGATATGGTTCATGTGGAGGAGAGCCTGGTTGAGGAGAAGTTTGGACATTTGGAACCATAGGGGTCAAAAATAACCAAACCGGCAAACCAATGGTAAATCCCGGAAGGGACAACATTTCCATATATGGAGCACCAACATTTCCAAAAGAAGGAAAAGGACTAGGACTCCAATCAGAGGGGTTTCTTTGGTTGGTAGACTTGGGAACTATTTCCATTAGTCTCAACCTAAGATCTACTAAGGAGTATTTCCACAGGAAGGATATTAGTACGTGGTCAATTAATTTTAGAAATTAACAACAAATAAATCAAAAAGGAGTAACTAAGCATAAAGGTTTACCAAGCAACCATGAACTGAAATATACACCTTGGCGAACCAAGGACTTAATATATGGCAACCAATCTCCCCGAATGTTGTTTTCGGTGTATCATGGTATAAAAGTTGGAAGACTCAATTACTTATGGATGGATAGCAACTTATAAGGGGCTCCCAAAATATACATGACGGTAGGTGGGAGTGCAGACTGTAGTAGTATTTTCTAATGCATAACCAGTCAATGAGAGTGTTCCCATATACTTTCCATGCGTGGAGCACCTCTGATATACCTGAAAGTACTGGAGAACAGTCCTATACACTTCTGTACATGGAATGGGATTTCACCCCCGGGATACAACACTAGTAAATAATGATAGCTCCTACGATTAACAATGCTGGAACACATCTCTAGACTATACCTCTAAATATTTGCATTAAGTTCCAAAAGCTCCTCAAGTTAATTGAGGTAAATTTTAAGTTTATCTTCAATTAAGTTTCATTTTTAAGGCTCAAAACGATGTCACTTGAACACCTATGATGCAAATATCATGAGAAAAGGATTCTTTCCATTTCGATGAAAGATAATCTAGTAAGGGAAGAGATTCAAACAATGATGCAACAATGAAGAATGCAACAAACAAAGTTTTTCCTAACTAGATCTTTCACAATCATTTTCCAAATGCAACTACCAAAAGCAAAAAATCATTTCAATTTGTTCTTTCAATGAATGAGAATGCACTCAATGCATTTATAGCTTTAAATCACTAAACAATGTAATCTATGTCTAATGATAAATCTAAAAAAAAAATGGCTTTTCAATGCAATGTGATATAATTCACTTAACGAAAAGTAAATTATGAGATGAAAACTAAATGAATGCAAAATCAATATCCTTATGACTGCAAAAGAACTAGTGCTACTCAATCAACAGAAAATTAGTATTTTCTCACTCATACAAGTAGCAAACAAAGATTTTAATTGACTCAAAGTATGAAAGACTCAATCAAAATGACATTTTTACAACTTCAAGCATGGGATACACTTTTGCATACCACAAAGAAACTTAAGGCAAATAGATAGGATCTAATGCACACAAAGCATGGAAATGATCTCAGATATCAGGACACACTAGATTTTTCAACAAAAACCCTAAAAATTCTCAATTTTAAGGATCCACACTACTTTTCATAGCAAAATCTGCACTAACAGGGTCATCAGCACTACTTTATATAGAAAAGTCCATGTTATAAGCACTACTTTTCACAGCGAAACTCATGCTGGCATCACTACTTTTCACAACAAAACCCCTGTTGGAGGAGAAAATGGACCAGTGTGGGCAGGCAATGGAAGACAAGGTTTCCAGCATGAGGAAATTTTAGGAAAAACAAGTAGATATTGAGAAAAACCCCAGACCTAATACCCTAAATGACCGACTACTCAGAGTACATACTCAAAGGTAATCAAAACCAAGGATCATTGAAAGGTTAGACAAACTAATCAAAAAGGCAAAATGAAAAAGGAGGGTTAAAAGAGTTATAGTCTCCCCATTGGAGTCGACAATTTGTTATCTAGGCAATCACTTTTAAGGATATAATCAATCCCTCTAGTCCAATGAGTGGAACTAGTAACAATTAAAACAAATACATGAAAAACTCTCCTAGTTTAAATTAGAATGACATGAGAGAGGAAAGATGGCCTATCTCACTCCTATGAGGTCACTTTCGATGTCAACCTCGATATCCTCACTTCCAACCTTGATCCTCGCTATTCTATTGTGAATGAATACATGCAAGAGATATCAAACAAAGACAACAACGGAAAAACATATCATATTCATTCTAACGTAAACCATATGATAGATCAAGGAACATCATACTAAGCAAGTATTCATTTACACACTTATGGAAAGTAAACATGCATTGTATTAATAACAAACACAATAGAGAAGCATACAACCACTACCTTGATGCTGAAAGCCTCCTTCGGGATGGGTTTCCAAGTCCAAGCCAAGACTTCTCAATCTCTCCTTTCTCCTTCACAAATTGGTAGCAATTAGGCACAATTTAGCAGCAGCATGACCAATCTAGTCTGACCAACCATTTGAGGGTATAAGGGAATGTATTTATAGGGAAGGAGAGGGAGTTAGGGATCCATAAGGGGGAAGAAGGTTGACATCTTAAGGGGAAGATCCCTAAAGGTACGATAAAGGACTCAAAATGGGAGAACTCAACCATATCCTTATTCAACAATAACCATCTCACCATTCTCAAGGCTTCTAGTAAGAGAAGCTTTTTCTCCATTTTTGAAGAGACTGCCCGAAGAGGATCAGCGTGGATTTTACTATCCAAAGTCACGCTACCAACGCTAGTCACTAGTTAGAACAAAGGGTCCCAGCACGGTTTTGACTACTAAAAGTAGAATTAGGATTGCAAATAGGGTTTTTTGACAAGCTCTTCCAAAATTACTTCAAGGAATTTCTTCTTCTTCTTTTTTAGGGATGCTCTGATCAATGTTTTTCATGGTGAATTCATTGACATATTTTTTCACTTTGTGACATTTTGGGAAATGTTTGACAGCTCAGGGTATGAGACAGAGAGTATGACAAATTAATGTATAACACCCACACACAGGAGGCCCCAAACCCCTTAATAATAAGCCACTACTGAAGAGGAACCAACCTCTTATGAACGTAGGCCCCCAATTTCTCTAGCCACCTGTTTTTCTTTTCATACAATTTTCAAACTGAAAATAGAAGCATATACTAATGATCAGTAATATAAACATGATCAGTTACTCCACACCGCACTGTTCCTTTTGCGCTTTAATCCTTCTTTGATTTTTCACACTTCACTGCTTAAGTTTTTATGATCTGGGCCCTTTGTTACTATGTATGATAGTCAACTCTTAGACCTTAACTCCCTTCTACTCACTTAGCCACATACATATCTTCACTCTCTTCACGCAGCTCTCCAGATTCCCACGTGCAACAATGTTTCTTCCGCCAATCACACAACTGTAATCCTTAGCTCTGTTCCACTCTGACACAGTGAATGATGCAGTCCCTAATATCAATTTCATTGCTCGAGAGTGTACTCAAATGCATATTTTTCCATGCTACAGTTACTTCAAATTTATTGGCCACTACAATAACATTAATTTGAGACTAGGCTCCTAAGCACTTCTCCATGTTGACACTCAATTCACAGTTCATCTATGTACAACAGTAAGCCTCTTCATTCTTCTTAATTGCTTCTTAGAGGCCAACATGTACCTAAGGCATGTCTCTCTTAGTCTAAGGTGAGATATTTATGCATATGGAAATCTCTTCCAGACACATAGGAGTCAAGGGAAAACTTGTTGCATGCCTATCAGAGCCCACGACTGTAGCATGCCATGAGAGCTCATAAATTTGCTATTATGGTGTCCCTGATACATTTTTCCTTTAACCCCTCATAGCATGAAAGTAGGAACAAATATGTCCTGCTTCTTCTCAAGATAGACTCCATTAACTCATCTTACACAATTTTGGTCATTTCTATCTTCAACCAGCACTCTCTTCTATTGCCATTAATCCAATGGCACCAACCTTACTGTGCATATTTACTCAGCTACTCAAACTCCACGAAAGTGGGAATATGGCATGCTACCACATATGGTATCCCCGCCAAAGATGGAGGACTTCTCCAATAGTTTTCGTCGCATCCATACAGGTATCCAAGCACCTTTCCCCTAACGTGTTTACCTATTTTCTTCCACTATACTAGGTGTTGCGACCTCCAGCTAGGAATCTGTGCACTAAACTTATTTTTTGGCTTGTGGGGATTAATTCCTCTTATAACCTTTTGTGCCCCTCGTTCTTTGTTGTAGGTATAACCTCATGTCGGTGCCTTAGTCAGTATCCCTCTATCCTAGCCCTATCATTTGTACCTCCTTCGAAAACCTTTGGCCTCCTCTAAGAGGGTTACATTGTAGGGTAGGGCCCTCCTGCTCTAATGAGAGCCAATGGAATCACATCGATGTTATCCCACTTTCCACATGTTAACCTATTATAATTAGGACCTTTTCTTATCGTCCCCACTACAATTTTTGGCTCTTAATTGAAATTACTTATGATCTTGCAACCTTTCATGAAATTCGAGCCTCTAGGCTTCTCACCTGCTAAGCACTCTCTGTTACGGGTTCCGTCAATTGATAGTTCCATCATTTATTGTTCCTACTAGCTTGGCTCCAAACTTCCTATGTCACTTATTAATAAATTTCTAAGTTTTCGAGCTTCCGAGATTCTGAGCTTTTGGGCATTCTTCCCACTATCCCATCTCCAAACTATTCAGATCACTTATTTAGCAAAGTTTTGGGATTCTAGGCTTCTAGGCTTCCAGGCTTCTAACCTTTCAGGCATTTTTCCAACTAGCCTAGCTGTAGACTATCTCGATCGCTTATTTAATAAATTTGACCTTCCAGACTTCTAGACACTTCAACTATTACTTTGGAGATCCTGATTTTGGTTGTCACTAGCTTTCAATCTAGGAGATCATTTGTAGACTTCCACATACCATTGGAAATATTTTTTTGAGCACAATCCAACTATGCCATTTCCAAGATCATTTGAGCTAAAATCCAGAGGTATAAATACCTTCAGGTCATGGAACTCCCCATCAATCATAGTCACCTTATCATAGATTCTCCACTAAGCCTGCTACTATGATGGTTCTCTAGAAAATACTGCAACAACCACGGGACTCCCCCTAAGCTGCACAATAATGTTGACCTGGTTGAAATCAATGCCACCATCCATTCTGACAAAATCCAACTACCCAAAAATATTCCCCTTTGGCATTTATGGAAACATACCAAGCTCCCCTAAAACCAGGCATGGTTTTCTCTATCAATGTTCTTCCCCTTGGAATTAATAAACTTCTCCCCCTTTGACATAAATGACAGAGGATTCTCCCAAAATATCCCCCTAAAATACTACAAAAAGATGTCATAACACATATTTTAATTCCATTACGGGAAGATGGAAAAGCTGAAATTAGTGACTATAAAGCATTGTTGTTAAGTGGAAAGGATTTTCTACTGCAAATGTAAGAAGAAGAGGTAAATTATGTTATAATTTTCAAGCCTACAGTAATTCTTACTACCACCACTATTATTGATTTACCTCTAGAAATACAAGATATGTTAAATGAACATAGTGACATTATAGTGGACGATTTTCCAAATGAACTGTCGCCAGTCAGAATTATAATTATTCATCACATTGACTTGATACCAGAAGAAACTTTTCCAAACAAAGTAGCATACAGAATGACTCCTAGATAAAATGAAGAGATCGTGAAGCAAGTGCCGGAATTATTGGACAAGGGCCTAATCAGAGAAAGTCTCATCCTGTGTGCAGTACCTATAGTCTTGAGTCTAAAAAGGGATGGAGGATGGCGTATGAATTATATATTACAGAGCAATAGTACACATAAAATATTGTAGAAACAAAAATATAGAAAATGGATAAAACAAGAGAGACACAGATATACGTGGTTCACCGAATTTGGGCTACGTCCATAGAGAAACATCTAGTCCTTTCTTTTATATTATCCAGCAAAATGAAGAGATACAACTTACAATAGATCCGATCTAATTTCCCCTTCACTCTCACATAGTCTCCTCTCTATTTCTCGCTCAAAATACACATATACACAGCCGCAATACTATTCCCTCATATATAGCAAGGGGTTGCCTTCTAGGGAAAAAAAAACCCTAAATCAAGCATAACTTCTACCATCAGATGATCTTCCTAATGAATGGCTCAGATTGACTACGAAATTATAATATTTTACAAGGCAATTTTTTTATCTATTTTTAGCTTTGAGGACGCTACCCCCAAACCCCTGCTAGGGGGGATCATAAAATTGTTGCTACCCCACCTTGATGGTGATTAAAGGCGCATCGTTTCCACCCCGTTAGGAACTAGGTTCAAACACGGCGATACCTCTAGATAAAGAAGATAATCAGGATCCACACCCAAGAGTATGTGAACCGATTCTAGAGCTTTGGATAAAATTACTATCATATACAGATTTCCTTTGCCCTATATTGATGGTTTTTTGGATTGTTTAAAAGGTTCTATATGGTTTTCTAAAATCGAATTGAAAAGTGAGTATCATCAAATCAAATTAAGGGAAGGAGATGAAAGGAAGACCACATTTAAAACAAATGATGGATCGTATAAATGGATGGTTATGCCATTTGGACTATCAAATGCACCCATCACTTTCATATGATTGATGGATGAAGTGTTGAACAATTTCATTTGAAAATTTGTAATAGTGTATTTGGATGATATCTTGGTCTACAGTCAGTCAAAGGAGGACCTATGACACTTCAAGTATGTGTTAGAAAAGTTAAAGTAGGAGTAATTGTTGATTAATTTAAAGAAATGTTCCTTTTTTAAATTAGAGCTTGTATATTTGGGATGTTTTATTTCAAGAGAAGTTTTAAAGATGGAACCCAATAAAGTAAGAGCAATCGATGAATATCCTTCACCCAGAAAAAATTTTGAGGTTCGTGGATTCCATGGAATAGCTAGTTTCTACAGGAAATTTATTAAAAATTGGTAGCCATTCCAGTGGACTAATGAGGCCAAAAGGGGGTTTCAATTGTTGAGGAAAAGGATTACTTAACAACTAGTACTTGCATTTTCATATTTCAACAAACCCTTTCAGGTAAAATGTCATGCCAAAAATGAAGCCATTGGAGAAATTCTTAGTTAAGAAGACTGATCCATAGAATATTTCAGTAAGAAATTAAACGGAGCTAGAAGAAAGTACACTTTTTATGACAAGAAGTTTTATGCAGTGGTCCGAGCATTAAATAAATGGAGGCATTATTTGTTGTCCAGGGAGTTTATTATTTACATAGATAATCATGCATTGCAATTTATTATGCAACAACCTAAGTTAAACCAAAAGCACATTAAATGGGTTGAATATTTAAAAAAATTTGCATTTGTTTTGAAACATATTAGTGAACAATCTAACAAAATTGTTGATGCCTTAAGCCGAATACAATTGTATTTGCAGGAAATTCAAGTCCAAGTGCTTGGGTTCAATTTCATGAAGGAGATATATGATACTGATGTTGATTTCAGTGAAGCTTATGCATCTTGTAAATACCCAACAATTCAAGATCGGATTCCATGGCCTGATTACATGATTCAAGATGGAATGTTGTTTAAAAACAACCAGCTTTGCATCCCTATTTGTTCAATGAGGGTAAACCTGATCACGAAGAAACACAGCGACGGCCTTGGAGCACATTTTGGGCAAGATAAAACATATGAGATGTTAAAAAGAAATTATTTTTGGCGAAAATTGAGAGTTGATGTGTAGAGATTGTAAGAAAATGAAAAAATTATCAATATTCCGAAGGAAGAAGCCAAAACACTGGATTATACACTCCATTACCAATTCCATAAAGGCCTTGGAATTCTACAAGTATGGATTTTGTTTTGGGACTGTCAAAATCTCAAAAGGGCCATGACTCTATTTTTGTGGTTGTAGATAGGTTTTCTAAAATGGCTCACTTTCTTCCTTGCACTAAAACTAGTGATGATACTCATATAAATAGTTTATTCTTTAAGCAAGTTGTAAGACTGCATGGAGATTTTAAAAGCATTGTCTCTGATCGAGACACTAGATTTTTGGGACACTTTTGGATATTTGTCTCTGTTGAGTTTTAGTTCATCATATCACCCATAGAAAAATGGCCAAACTGGAGTGGTGAATAGGATTTTAGGTAATATCTTACGTGGTTTGGTTGGAAACCATCCTAAACAGTGGGATCAAGTTTTGGCACAAGCTGAATTTTCCTACTGTGACTCGCCCAACAGGAGCACTAGCAAAAGCCCTTTCCAAATTTTATATGGAATGCATATGAGGGGGGTACATGAGCCTAGACGTTTGGGGAGAATAGAGTAGAGAAGTGCAGTAGGTGAAGATTTTTCCACTACCATATAAGAAATTCATGAACAGGTCAAATAAAAACTTTAGGAAAGCGGCCTTAAATATAAAAATAGAGAAGACCTCAAAATGAGAGAGCAGATTTTTGAAGCAGGAGATCAAGTGCTAGCACATTTGAGGAATGAAAGATTTCACAAGGGATGATATAATAAATTGAAGCTGAAAAAGATCGGTCCTTGCAGGATTCTTGTAATTTTTTTAGCAAGTGCTTATGAGTTGGAATTACCCACGGGTATTGGCATTTCTCCTATATTTAACATTATACAATTATATAAATATCAACCAAGAGATAAGATGTCGACAGATGAAGTAGTATAACACAAAGAATAGAAGCAAATTTAGTGTTAAAAGAAATGTTGAGAGTTTTAATTAGCAATTAAACCTCCTAATATTTAATTGTCAACCAAGACTCGTAAACACGAGTTGTACTATGTTTTGGCTCAGGTTAAGTTTAGAGTATGTAATTTTCCTTGATAATGATCATTAAGTACAGAATGATAAAAACACTCTTCTATCAATTTAAGTAAACTAGCACTCATCTCGCTCTCATAAAAGAATTCTTCACTTTAACATAAGAAATATAAAGGAAATCAATTCAACTCAATACATTTATGTTTCTTATTCTAAATTTCTACAATCAAAAGATAGACCCACTGAATTAAAAGGCTTAATGAAATTCAATCTGTTAGTGTTGGTATCTTCATCCCTCCATCAGAGATCAAATCCTCTTGTTGCATTTCATATTTAGGTGTCTCGCCCAGTCATTTGCATTCCCTTAGGCGCATGGATCATCTGACGGTAGTGGCTTTCCTACAGTTTCCCTCATTATCATTTACCTGTTGGTTCATGTTTGATCATTCAAAAGCATATACAGTCACTTTTTTATCTTTAAGATTGCAAAGGTCCATTTAGGGTTTCATTGTCTTTTAGGTCTAGGGTTTCATTATGGTTTTCTCAAAAAATGTTTCAAAGTGTCCAATAATTACCAACAGGCTATGAGGAGGTTTCAGCATCAATAAAATTCATCACCAAGTGTTTGAAAATGTGTTTTTCCTCAAAACCCTGTTTTGAGGAAAAAACAGAGTATTTAGCTTTTATTGTATAAAAATCATGAAATTTTGTTTTCTTCATTGTGTATCACTCCATCTACACCCTGGTTTCTTTCCTTAGCCCCAGTAGTTCCAACACCTGCAAAACAAGCAAAGATCAAGTCATTTTGTTCATCACAAAGCCAAAATGAAGTGAAAAAGTCCAAAAACAGAGTTTCAAATAAAGTCATTTCAAAACATTATGAAAGTGGGTTTCATGAGCCAAAAATTAAAGAACTTTTTGTTTATAAGTCATTCCTTCAAATTTCATAGTTCATTTGCACTCTTGAGCCAAGCAACGTTGTTGTGGTGAGCAAGTGAGGAAATTGGGTGAAAATCGATCCAAGTAACTGACGCGGCGCACTGGGCAAGAGGCGCGGCGCATACATCTGGCGCGGTGCACTGGGCCTCAAACTGCAGTTCAAAATTGCACAGGCACAGCGCATATACTGGGCGCAGCGCATTGGGTTGGATGCGCGGCGCACACAGCCAGAAAGCCCGAAACACTGCCAAACTTGCTCCAGAATGCCCAAAACACATGCATTGTCATTGATACAAGTAGATTGACACTTTTCCGTTGCTTTTCATACAAATTTCATGGTTGTTTGATGGTGCTTGTTGCATGGTGAGTTTCAAAAGAAATCAAACCCTACCAAAGGAAATTGCTACTAGGGTTTTATATTGACTGTTTGCCACCAAGTATCCCTTCATCTCATCACTCCCTTATTTCATTTCTCCCTTGTTTTCCCTATTCCCCTAATTCAAACACCCCTGTATTCATTAAATCCCCTCTCACCATTCCCATTTCCCAAGGTCCCAAACTCAAACTCTCAAACCCTAGTCCCATACAAAAAATTCCCAAACTACTCCCTAACCCCTATTCCCTTAACTAAACCCCTCCCCAACAGTCCCTAAATCCCTCACTATTTTCTTCCCCCTATAGTCCCCTATGTCACTATTTTCCCTTGGTGGAAAAAGTCAAGACACATCATAAAATCACCTATTTTGCATCCAACAGTCAAACATATCGCAGCTCATTTATTTCTCCTCAAGGCAGCTCCAAGACAGTTTATTCATTAGCAGTGATGGCATCTGATTCTTCATATGAGTATGAGGAGGAGACCCACAGTGACTCACCAACAGGGCTACATGCACCCAGGAGGCCTCATAGAGGTGGCAAGCATATTCGTGAAGAACCAACTTCTCTTGCTGAATTGCAGACCTGCCCACTTGCCATATTTTGTTTCCAACATCAGACATGTTATGAATTTTGTGAGAAGGTTGCTAGCATTCAGTTTCATCATGAGTTGGCTCGTCTGTTTGTGCTGCATTTACATGGTGATCAAGCCACTTTAGCTGGTGTCACTTTCACATTAACACCAGAATCCATTTCATTAGCAACCGGCATACCTAACATTGAAGAGCTATGGAATAAGAGGCAAAAAATTGACCGACGGCATTATGAACCGTACATTAAGCCTGGCTTTTTGAGACAGCTCAAGAGAGTGTTTCCTTTTCGGTACCTTAAAGATGAATATGCTCCTTTAATGAAATTGATTATGAAGTATTTCAGCTGTGAGGGTCGGTTCTCCCGTTTATATGCTTATCATATCAGGATGCTCATGCATTTTACCAGGGTACGGATGATGAACATCCCTTACTTCATGTGGCGAAATATCAAGAAGATGACCACTCTAGTGCAGCACAAGACTCCTCAGCAGCAGTTTAACAGTATTTACCATTTTGCTCTCATAAAAATTGTGGTTGTCCATCAACTTGGCTTACAGGGCATCACTTGGGATGAATTCATCTCTCGTGAGTTTTTCAGAGCTCCTCAGGGACCTTCAGAGATTTTGCATGAGATAGGTGGACCTTCTTATCAGCATGAAGGTCATGAGACACACACTGCTACTGTGCCGGTATTTATCACTTATCAAAAGGGCACCAGGCACTTGTTCACAGCAGTAAAGCGAGTGTTATCTCCACCTGGGGTGGAAGGGGCCTCGCTTCCAGCATCAGCACCACAAGTTCAGGACAAAGGCAAGAGGCCAATGCAGGATGAGTGGCCTTCAGGTGAGTGGGACTTTATTCTTATTGAGGATGATGATACGGGCATGGGCCCGCAAAGCACAAGTCTCAAAGAGATCATCCAAGAGCAGCAGACAGACATCAAGGCCTTATCCCTCAACTTGGACAGGGCTAAGTGGATCATAAAATACTTGGAGTAGAGGAATAAGCAGCTTGAATATCAGCACACAATCATGGAGTTACAAAACATTAGGGAGAACCGCTAAGCTGCCCAAAGAAGGGGGGTGGAGTTCACTTCACTTGAGCAAGAAATCAATGCCGATCGAGAGTCTTGGCTCGAGAGAGTCAATATCCACTTAGAGAGATTGTTGGAGAAGTCCAAAAAGGAGAAAAACTTGTTGAGACATATAGTTTTTCACTACATGGTGAGGAACAAAGTTTGCAAGGCCCGAATCAGGAATTTAAAGGCAAAATTGAAGAAGGCTTCAAAGAGGCAAAAGGAGGATGATCGACTTTGGATTTTGGCTGAGGCTTCCTTGGCCCAACATAGCTCTTAATAGAGAAGGCTCAACCCAAATTTCAAGAAATTTGGGGCATTTTTTGCATTTTGACAAATTTTGGCACAAAAAAACAGGAAATTCTGCCCTATGCGCCGCGCCACGTGGCGCTCGCTTTTGCTAGGAGGCTCCAAATTCAAAAAACTCAGCATTTTTGGATTTTGCATGAAAATTATGCTTGATTTTTCATGGCCATGAAATTTGGGCAGGTTTTGGGCCCTTAAAAAGGTCAAAAACACTCAAAAAATGACCTCACCGCCCCTATTTTGACACACAGGAAGCAGCCTTGGGAGATTTGATTTTTGACAGGGAAAATGAAGACCAAATTGAAAAATTCCACTTGGGTTGGAAGTAGACAGGTATACCTTTCCAACAAGAATACTTGGAGCTTATTTTGACATCAGGAAGGCCTCCAAAAGTGGGTCCAAACAGGCGCGGCGCATAGAGGAAAAATTGCCAGTTTGGCCAAGTTTTGCTTTGTTTTTCGCCCAGTTTTGGCCAGTTTGACATTTTCACTTCTTATTGTAAAATTATGATGTAATTTAATGTACATTGATGGATCATGATGTAAATATTTCAAATGTTCACTTGGTTAGGTAGATTCATTAGTTAAAAGATTGTTTGAAACTGAATGAATCAGTTCCCTTATTTCTAGAGGCATGCTGTTTCATTGCCTGATTTCTAGTTCCTAGTTTAGAATCAGATGGATCAGCTCCTAAACATGTGATATCGACCCCTAGAGGCAAGGATGAGCTAATTCTTTGTCTATATTATGTATTTTTTCAGTCATTGGCATGGTTGGACTCTTGAGAAAGCCTTGAGCTTCATTGTACACTCATATGAGTATTTTGGCTAAGGAATTGAGACCAGGATTTGCAGTACTCTTTGGGATCCTTGTGGCATTTGTTTTGGTATAGTGCTTTCTTATATCTTTGTGAATTTATTCATGTGTTATATGTATCATTTCTCTTTATTTCTTCTCAGCTAAACAAACAAGAGTGTAAGTAGAATACATTGAAAAGTGCAGTGCCCTACTTGAAGTTTGCTTTAGCCTTTTGATGTTTACTTGAAGTTTGCTTTAGTCTTGCCCTCTTCAACTCCTCCTCTATCTGAATCCATCCATCTCACTTGATTTAGAGTGCCAAATTTAGTTGCCTACCTTGCCCCATCGAGATCCCTACAGGACTGTGCCACATTCCCCGCACCCCAAAATATGCCCTCTCATCTGAGACAACAATTCATCAATTCATTCAAAAACCTCTTGCACACATATATCTAGCCTAAGATAAGTAATCAAATCAGTCATCTCAAGCCTTTAGTGAGCATAATTAGCTGAGATTGACCCGGAGAGAGCCCTCTCCTGACCTGGTAGGGCTAGCTACCAGGCTGAGCGTGGTTTGATGTGGACCTAGAATCTTACCTTCTCAGCCTGGGGTAAATCTAGGCTCTAACACAATCTAAGCACAATTTTTGAAGTAAAACATTTTCAAAGAAGGAATTTTAAACTCTAATTATTAAAAAGGCAAAGGCAAGCAATCATCAAAACCTAATCTCGAAGAAATCAAAATGCAATGCTACAACTTGGAAAAGAAAACCGAAATCAAATCCTGAATTGTCAAACTAGATTATTCTTGTTCAGTAATAAAATGAATTCAAGCCACACTTAAGCTGCTACAAAGACTGATTTGGAAATCAACTTGAATCGATCTACTGGTAATTAAAGGGAAATGAAATCTCAACGAAATGATCTGAGTTTATAAACAAAGTTAAATTGTTGTCACATTGCTATGAAATCAATCTCTACGTGACTAGACTTGGAATGGAAATCAAAATTATCATATCATGCTGCAATAAAACTAAATTATCCTATGATATCTCAATGACTCAAATTGATGCCCTGAATTAAATGCTTTGAATTAAATCACATTGTTTGAATTGAATCAAAATGTTGAAATCAATCCCACAACTTGAATTAAACAATCATAATGCTTTAAATAAATCACACAATTCAAATTACGAAAATGAAGAACACAACACCTATCGCTGCCAAGAACAAATTTGTTTGCAATTACAATCAAGACCTTTCAAACCATAAATCATTCACTCGAATACACACAAAAGATTCATATTAAAACCTAGACCATACATCAAAACTCAAAAATTGTTATGTTCCTATATCATGAATGCTCTAATTACAAATATGAATATGATCGGCTCTAATACAAGAAACAGAGTATGACTCTGTATTAAAAGATGAGTGTGGATTATATAATGAATTGGCAATCTGCAAAATCAGGAAAAAGATTCTTCAATCATTCGATTTATAATGCAATGATAGCTAAAGGTTGGGAAATCGAACCACGCATATTACAAAATCATATAGGGAATGTTTGCAACTGTTAACTTAGTGAAAGGTTACACTATAAAATCGCACACCTACTTATCCTATCAATTAATCAAGATTTTTTCCAAAGGTGGTGGGCCCTCCCACACCTGGAGTAAGCTAACTTACTGCAATGAAAGAGATATTTAAAGCATTAAAAACATGACTCGCAATGAACCACTTTTGAAAATGTTCTAGTTAACAACTTGGAAATATCCATATGCATAAAACTTCATAATAGAGTCTTGAAAACAAATTACATAGATCATTGTATCTTGCTAGCACCTAGCACTATATTCTATTACAAAAACCTTTATAGGGAACTAATTAAATGTAAAACTAACAACGAGTCTAACTATGGCAATCTTCAGCAACCAGAACTAATCTAAGCATATTCGATTTGTTTCAAATCAACTTTGCCTTGCTTGGAACGAACTATTTCCATTTGAGATAACTTACTGCTAACATTAGATTAGTCTGCTTCGATTCTGATCTGGAAGATCTTCCACTTTGAAAGCATCGAGCTTAACGTAACGAAATATTCTTAAGTTGTGTACATCGATCTTCAAGAAGTAGAAAAGGAATGTAGAAGAAATCCACCAGGCCACTACCGTCTTGAGTACAGATCAAGGAGCATTTGTTTGAGTATGAAAATGAGAATGATGTTGATGACAAGGCATCCTTTCCATCCTTGTGCCAACCTGCCAATCTTGCCACTAATATTCACAGCTAAACCCGTAAATAGATAGTTAGCATATTAAGAATATAACTAAATCCACCTAAACTTAATTATAAATAGAAAAACAATGTTAGTTATATGAATTTACCTCTAGCCATATCTGAGCAAGGTTTAGGTAGTAATGTAGGTGGTAGGGTAGGTGGAAGGAGTACTTTTCAGACAAAAGATGGTGAAATAGGGGTGAAAAGCAGAAAATTTAGGGACAAAAATTGGCACCAACATCCCCCCCATGTCACTTCAAATGCATGTCCTCATGCATATTGCCATAGCATGCCAAAATAGTGATGATGCTATAACAAAAGGAACCCTGTTCAAAGGCCATCGGCCTTAACCAAGACCTATAACCCCGGAATGGAACACTTTTTGAACTGCAAAGCAAGTTCTTGAGCACTTATCTTCTTGGTAGGTTTAAGTCTTGAGGCTTTCTAGCACATCAACTGCTTATTATTTCGCTTCATCTCATCGTTTTGAGAGAACAAATGGAGATTAGTGTCCCTGATTTGATTGTTGACTTCCCTGACATAATGAAACAAGACTTTGTATTTATTTGTCTACTCGTGGAGCTTACCAATCCTTTTCTTCAACTTTACTAATCAAATCTTCAGATTTTCTTCTTCAACAGTGACTGGGATTTTCATGGCTGTTGTGGACTGTTGAGAGGTGTTGCCTCCTGGTGTTTTGTTGTTACCTTTCCTCCATGAGGAAGCTTGCTGGACCTCTCTACTAAAATTTCTACTAGGATCCTTGCTTGGTAAGGGCTGAACAGGTGACATTATCTTTAATTCTTGTGCAATATCAAAGGAACCTTTGTTGTAGATGTTGGTTCATGTGTTTCTTCAGGGGGTGAATGTAACTCTTTATCATCTAAATCAGGAGAAGAAAGAACATCAATGTGCTCAGAGTTCACAAATTTAGGTGCAGGATGCTTAAGTTTGTTCATGCTTCGAGTTCTGCGACGACCCTAGGACGATGTCTCTGCCATAGGAATTGATGGTACTTAGGTTGGAAAGAGGTCTCTCTTTTGCTTAAGCTTTGACTCTGCCCTGGTATGAGCTTCTTGGGTTTTAGACGCAGGCTCTTCACCTTTTTTCTCCATAGTGTCACCTAGCTCAGGTTGGTCTTCATCATCCTTGCTCTGCTTGTTCTGTTGCTTCTTCTTTTTCCATGCCTTCAAAGACATCCCTTTCTCCACAGCATTAGAAAAAGACTCTAATTCTTGAGGGGTTTCAGGGATCAGAGAGGTAGGGTTGACTATAGGAATAGGTGTAATCTGGGAATTTTGAGACAGAGCCTCCTCTTTATGTTTGAGTGACCAGCCCACCAAGCGTTGTCAACCCTTAAATTAGGTTTTTTTCCCCAGGAAAGTTCTCAACCAAGAAGTCTTCCCACAACTTCCAACGCTTCTTAAGCTCATCAATGACCATAATTTTAATTAGGCTATGGTGATATAGGGCCGTTTCAGTATTTTTTCTCTCTGACTGCACCCCTCGAGACATCTTATTCAAACTTAATCTTAGAAAATGTGGAATATTAAATTCACTATCATCAGCAAAATACGACAGCAAGGGAATGTGATATAGAAACACCAGAGCATACCTCCCTTTGTAATTAATAAACTAATACAACATAGTAATCAAAGGATGCCACTTCTCCTCTACACAGCTCCACAGAATTCCTTTTGCCCAACTAATCGATTGATAAGTTGGCTTGAGAAATGCGGCACAGTTTGGAATGCTTGATGGCCCTCCCTTGAAAAATGTTTCACCCAAGGAGGGAACCCTATATCCTGGCTAAGTGACTCTTTTGTGACTTTAGAACTCAAATTTCCTATCTTGACATGTTCTCCATCAAAGTTCTGTGTGAACACCAGGGCCACTTTTTTGTTGTGTCCTTGGAATTTTTGTAAGAACAGCAACCATCCTTATTCTTCCAAAATCCCCTTACATTGTTGATATTCAGGACTGCGGGAGAATTGGCCGAATGTAGGTTCATGGCGGTCGGCCCCCATGTCTGTATGAAACCACAATCCTCAAATTCAACTGAAAAATTCAACACTCAACTTGCAGCAATGAATAAGAGTATGAGTTCCCCGTAATTAATAACAAAATAAACGGTCACCCTGATCCTTATGGGAATTTCCCCAATCATTTCAATGATTCAGCCCAAATCGTGCATGTTATCACTCTAAGAAACTCTCCTAGGTTATAGCTTGGAGATGTCTGGTAAGATATAAATTCAACTTATTGTTGCAATGGATGAATGGAAGGAATGATGCTTGTTCAAGCCAGATAACCACTTCTACTTTATTTCACTCCAGACATGCATGAACACCCCCAGACTACAAGGCTTTAGACCACCAACTACTCACAGTTTAGAGATTGGGTGAATATGGAGAACACTGACCACACCAGCAGATGCACAAGACCATGTGATGGTCGGCTGCAACCAGTAAGAAGCCTGTAAATCTATTCTACTAATGCACAGACAGGATGACAACTCTCTGACACTAGATAGAAAGAAACCTGGATGACCTATTCAATGATACATTCAACAATCTAACACATAGATAGGATCACAACTTTCTAGTGCTAAACCTTAAAGATCAAGAATGCAGCATATCAGGCATAGCTTAGAACAGAGAGAAAATGGAAAGTGAGCAGTTAACGGCAAAAGAAGCTTGTATTAGCTGAAAATGAAGAAAAGACACTACAAGTGGCAAAATGTCCATAGTCTCCAGAAGTTGAACCTTACATCAAAACATCAACCATCAACCTCGATTACATCTTTCTTCTGGGTATTTATAGAGTTTCATTACAAAGACACTTGGCCGTTTAGGTATTGAGGGGTCATAATTGACCACCAACTGCATTTAACTGCTTGATGGAGTCTCTGAACATGCGTTCTTGTTCAGTGAGTGAATCTGATCCTTTCAGGTGTTGTATTGTCCTCTTAAGCAGTTGGAGTGTTCGTATCAGTGTAGCTCCATAACTGATAAATGCAGTTACAGAGCATGCCTGTCCTTTTTTTTTCCTTGGCCATACTGTCTGTTGAATGTGGTTGTTGGGGTCTGTTTGTGACTGGTAATGGTGAGCCGGTCACCTTCTTCCTTCGGGCAAACAGAGCGATCAAAGGACGTGGAATGCATGGGTGAATGGACGGTCGAGATGATAAGGAAGGATGACTATCATAT
The DNA here is from genome assembly GCA_000404065.3 of Pinus taeda. NCBI lineage: Eukaryota > Viridiplantae > Streptophyta > Pinopsida > Pinales > Pinaceae > Pinus > Pinus taeda. The sequence continues at coordinate 341,303 of APFE030406395.1, forward strand.
TGGGAGAATAGATGACAGAGATGGCTCATCGGAGTCTATCAGACGAGGTGGGAGTGGATTGATTTTGGGTCATTAGATCTTAGGCGGCCAGATCTAACGGTGATCGGGCGGCGGAGTTGCGCAGGAGTTTAACGGGTAGGCGGTTAGGTTAGGCGGTAAATGGTATTAATCGCACTGCCTTCGGGCATAAAGTGGTAAAAGGATAGGGGCATGCGATCCCACTCAGCGATTTACACATAGCGGTGGATGAGAGAGAAAAACCGCTCTCATTGCGTGCTAACGTTTGATCAGGTTACGTGTGCGAGGAGAGCGAATGTCATCAGATCGGGCGGAGACGGATCGGATAGTTGAGAAATGAGTGCGCAGGTTGCTTTATCGGGCACGTCGGAAGCCATTAGATTTGGTGGGGAAGATCAATGGTGAAGGTTAAGGGTGCTGAGTTTATAAAGGCGCAAAGTCGTATGGGCCCGGTTTTATGGGGTTTTGGGCGTTTTCGCTTGGGGCTTAAAATAAAAGGGGTTTCGTTTGTTTTAGAGGAAAAAGAGAGGAAACGAAGATGAAGGGGGACAAGCGAGATAGAAGGAAAAATGGAAAAGTGACCATTGTGGGCTTTCCTCTGGGCTAAACAATACAAGCAAGCTTATCTTTGACCTTCAGAACTCAGCGTTGTATAACAGAGCTAACACTGGCTCCTTCTGGGGATGAGATCCTCCCTGTGAGGTCTCAAGAACTATAGACCAATGCCTTTCCTACAAAAACAAGATTAAAAAACATTTTTCCTAGTATTCCATTGGGCATGGAGTCTAATTAAGCCTACACTAAAATCTGGTAAAAATAACATATTTACAACAATAAGGCCTGAAGGCCTTAAACAACATAAACTTTCAGAAATCACCCATTAACTGGGCCATCAAAAATTGTTTCTCCTTCCATACTTTGTAGCATGAAAGTGTTGTTCCCCTGGATCTGAGTGATGTTAAAAGGTCTAGTCCACAGAGAATCAAACTTCCCATGATTGCCTTTCTTCTCCTTGAGTGCATCCCATTTAAGAACCAAGTTCCCAACTTGAAAATTGTCTATCTTTGCCTTTTTGTGAAAGGCCTCCTTGATTCTCTTTTGATGTGCTGCAGACCTGTCAACTAAATGATCTCTAATTTGATGCACTTCAACCAAGTTGCTGATTCTTTTTGCCATGCCATCTTCTTCATTCTGCTCTTCCTGCAAGAAAATTGCCACAGGGAGGATTAACTAAATTTGGAATATAGCCTCAGTGCCATAAACCAGCTTGAATGGAGAATTCCTTGTGGATCTCTTGATAGTCACTCTGTCAGCCCACAATGCATAATTCAGCTTGGAATCCCAATTCTTCTTGTTGTCTTCCAGTAGCTTCTTGATTATCCTTATCAAGCTCTCGTTGGAAGATTCTACTAGACCATTGCCTTAAGGGTAATATGAGGTGGAATGAGCTAGATTAATTCCCATTGAGTCACACATGTCCACCAACTCTTTTTCCCTAAAGGCTGCTGCATTGTCTGTAACTAATTTATGTGGGTAGCCAAACCTGGTGAAAATGTTTTTAGTTAAGAACTTCATGACCACGTGATGATCAGCTTTCCTAGTAGGGATGGCCTCAATCCACTTAGTGAAGTAGTCAGTGGCTACTAAGATCCATCAGTGCTGGCCACTGGAATGTGGGTTAATTTCTCCTATGAAATCCAAACCCCACTACTGAAAAGGGCCACTGGCATATATTGGCTTTAAGGGCAGGGACTTCAACTGTTGTTTTCCTTCAAATCTCTGGCACCTGTCACAAGCTTTTACAAATGTAAAGACATTAGAAAGCAAGGTGGGCCAATAATACCCAGCTCTGAGGATCTTGTGGGCTATGTTTTTCCAGTAGTGTTGTCCTCCACATATGCTGAAATGAAACTGATGCATGACCTCCATGGATTGTTCTTTGTCCAGACACCTCAAAATAATTCCAAAGGGTTCCCTCCAGTAGAGGAGGTTTTTATGAATGCAATACTTGGCTTCCCTGAGCTTAACAGTCTTGGCTTGGCTTGAACTAAAGCATGGGGGAACTTCTAGCTTCAAAAAGAATTGAGCTATTGTAGAATACCATTCACAAGAAGCCAGATTTTCTGCCAGTGATTGTTTCTGCCCTGGTTCAGCTATTTCTTCTGTCTGTCCATCTTTTGAAATTGTGCTTATCCCATTCATGTCCAGCATCCTGCAATTCTCTTCAGCCATTAGTTTGGCAAGGCCCTGACCTCTAATAAACTTGGCGGGCTTCAATTCTATGTTGAATTCAATAAGCTTTGCAATCCATTAAGCCCTTCTTCCATCAACATTTGGCTGTGTTAGGACATCTTTTACTGAAGCAGATGGCACATATGCAATTACCTTGGAATGCAGAATGTATATTCTAAAAGCTTTAAAATATTTGATAAGAGCATAGGCCTGTTTTTCTATAGTATCATTCCTCAGTTCAGCATCCCTTAATGTTTTGCTGAAAAATGCCACAAGATGCTCTAAACCCTCCTCATCTTTTTGCAATAAAACTGCTGCAAGGGTGTCACCTGAGGTAATTGAAAAGATATGGAACTCCTTGCTGTAGTCTGGGCTGATCGCAGTAGGAGCTTCCATAATGGCCCTTTTGATGGCTTCAAATGATCTTCTTGCTGCATCAATCCATTTGATTTTTGATCCCTTTTTTAGCATGGAGGTGATGTGTTTTACAAGTTCTGCAAAATTGGGAATAAACCTCCTTACAAAATTTATCTTGCCTAGAAAGGACTGGATGTCCTTTTTTCATCTTGGGATAGACAAGGTCTGTATTGCTTTCACTCTTTCTAGGTCAATTTTGACACCTGCAATAGAGACAATGTGTCCTAGCAGCTTGCTCTCTTCTAAAGCAAACTATTACTTTTTAGGATTGACTGCTATCCCAAACCTTCTGCACTTCAGAAACACTTTCTTAAGGTGCTACAAATGATCTTGATGGCTGCTAGAGTATACTGTTATATCATCTAGGTAGATAAGGACAAACTTATCATTGTCTCCTACAAACGCTATATCCATAGCTCTCTGAAAGTTTGCTCTAGCATTCATCAACCCAAAAGGCATCTTGGAATACATAAAAGTGCCCCAAGGAGTGGTGAATGCATTCTTTTCTTGATCATTTGGATGTACAGCAACTTGGTTATACCCTGAAAATCCATCCAGGAAAGACATCACTTTGGCTCCTGAGACTTTCTGCAGCAAATGCTCCATCTTGGGCAAGGGATAATTGTCTTTCTTAGATCATTTGTTCAGGTTTCTGAAATCAACACAGAGCTTGATTTCTCCACTTTTCTTCCTCACCACTACCAAATTGGCTACCCACTTTGAATATCTCAGAGGGACTATGATTTTGGCAACCAACAACTTCTTGATTTCCTTTTCAATCAGGGGGAGGAGCAAAGGATTTATTGGTCTCAAATTCTGTTTGAAAGGGATGGTGTCTTTCTCTAAAGGGATCTTATGCTGGATGATCTTTTTGTCATAAGTTTTAAGGTCACTGTATTCCCAGGCAAAGACATCAGCAAACTGCTTCATTAAGGTGCAATATTCAAAACTCTAGGCAGCAAACAGATGGGTGGACAGATTTATATATTTTGGATGGTATGGACTCCCTATGTTATGCTTATGGACTGCAGACTGATCTTATTTTTGGGCAGCCTTATAAGGCACATCATTTTGGTCAAATAGCTTCTCTAGAGGCACTAGCCCTTTAGGTATATGATTTCTAGGCAACTGTACAATGCTATCTTGGCCAATTTTGTTCTTTAGCTGTGGCTGGGGACATTCCTCCAAGGCTTCATTCTCTTGATCAATTTGCATTTCAGAGAATTCACCAATGACTTGCAGAAATCTATTTACTTCATCATCATCCTCAAAATCTTTCCAATGCTGGACATTATCAGGCAAGGATGGTCTATATTGTATCTAGACTTCATAAACCAACCTAGGGGCATGGGAGGAATGAACATGCTAGCAGACACAACAAGGGAATCAGCAAGCTGATTCTTGACTCTAGGGATATATGAGATACAAAAACTATCAAAAGAATTTTTGAGTCTCCATACCTCATCTCTGTATGCCTTCAGCCTTGGGTGCCTTGCTTGGAACGTTTTGTTCACTTGCTGAATGATGAGATCAGCATCTCCAAACACCTTTATGCTTCTAATTCCTCTATCTTTGGCAGTGTTTAAGCCCAATATTAGAGCCTCATACTCTGCTATATTATTGGTGACCTGAAAAGTCAACTTGAAAGACAGATGTGTGCTTTCTTGTTTTGGAGATACCAGCACCACTCCTGCTCTTGCAGTTTCTTTTGAACATTCTCCATCAAAGAACATATCCCAAGCTTGTGTTCCCTCTTCTTCCATAGCCTAGCCTACTGGTTTCCTAACCTGCATTGAGGCCTTCTGAGATTCTTCAATTTGAAGGATGCAAGCTCCAAAATCAGTGTCCACAGTGCAAATAAGATGATTAGTGGGGTTCTTCTCATCACTGATGGTATAGGCCAGCTAGGCTTCCCTGTATAGTCTTTAGATTTCTCCTCCAAAGACTGGGACCGTGGCATAAGATAAATCATTTTGTAATGTCCCACCCAATCTCTTAATCCACCCTCTGGACAGCAGCATGCCAAACTTAGGGGGAACATTTGCTACCACAATGTCCATCATCATGCTCTTCATGGGCAGCTGAGTTAGGGTGATAGCTAAGTATTTGATCAAGCCCAGACATTTCACCTTCCCTGAATCAAAGGAGAATAAATCATGATATGGTCTGGTGATATCAAGGCCTAACTCTTCCATGACAGCTTTGGGCATCAGATTATGGTTGGCTTTTGTGTCCAATAGACAGTTGTGGAGGATTTTGTCATGAATGGTCAAGGAGACATAAAATGATGGAGAGTTATCATTAGTAGGCTCAGTCATTGGGCTAAGCACAACTTCAAGTTTATCATCTTGCAAATTGACATAGTTGGTGGAGGCTTGTGTGGCTTTCAGCTCAAGGGCATCAAGGATAGGCTTTCTAAAGACTTCACCCTTTACAAGTTCTATCAGAGGTACAGATATTTTTAAGTTTCCGGACTTCTAATTCAAAACTGAAAGGGGAAAGGGACTTGTCAAGGCCTCTTACCTCTTGAGTTGGTGCTTTGAGGATAATGGGATCAGCTGTTGGTTTCTTCTGTTTGTTGTTCTGCTGCTCTATGGAGACAGCAACTCTTTGGGCAAGATTCTCTTTAGCATTACTTGTTCTTGACCTCAAGTTATATCTTTTTTGTTCATCAGTCTACAGAACAGCTTCTCTGTCCCACTCTTGACTGGTCTGGTCCTGGAGTAATGATTCTTGATATGAAACCAGTGTCAAAAAGGCAGCACTACCCTTGTCTTCCATGCAGTGAATCTCATCCTCTTCATCTAAATGCTCCTCCTCCATGATCATGTTTTGGAAAGGATCCTTAACCCTCTATTCCTTGCTGGCCTCTTTACCCCTTTGAATGATCTGTAATTGTTCATTTTCTCTTCTGAATGGATTTGGATTTCTAGGGGCAAATGTATTAGGGACCTTGCTTTCCTAGAACTTTGCTCAACCTTCAGCTTGGATATTTCAGCAGCCAATAACTCTATCATTTTATTCATTTTGTCTATTTTGAGCTCTGAAGATGTAGAGGAAGAAGAAGCCTCACCTCTCTGCCTTCTTCTATCAGCATGGCCTTTGAGTTTTTCTACAGCCATGATATTGGATTCCACCTCTAGGGTTGCATCTTGCATTTCAGCTAGGGTGGTACACCTTCGTTCTCTCAATAGAAAACAGAAATCAGAATCAAAGGCATTGGCATAGGTGAGTTGGGCAGAGGTGGGGGTAGGCTTTACTCCAACTGGTATCTTACTATACATATGATTGAATCTTTTATTAAAATCAAACAATGATTCCCCATTTTCCCTCTTGAGGTTGCCAAACTCAGTATGGTAATATAGTAGGTCTTTCTTATCTCCCCAATGCTTTAAAAACACATCATCTAATGCTTCAATATCTGCTATATACCTAGGGGTCAATTCTCTAAACCATTTTCTAGCCTCTCCATCAAGGCTCTGGACAAAAACCCTCATCCACACATCACCTTCATTGATATCTAGGTTATAAATATAGCTATAAAAAGACTCAAGGTGCTCTTCAGCGGTTACTCCCTCTGTACCAGTGAACTTAGGCATGTATTTCTGATATTCTCCTGCAAGCATGGCATTCAAAGGAAAAGGCAGGACTAAGGGTCCATACCTAGCAACTATGATTCTTTCCATTTTGGTAGGTGCTTGTTGGCCTGCCATGACTGGGGTAGATGGAAGAGTGTTGGTCATTTGGATGATAGAAGGGTGAGAAATGAATGACAGGGCAAAAGGAAACTAATGGACTATAGGAGAGCTTTTCTTTGCACTGAGATCCAAAGGGGAACTTATTGAACAAGGAGATTTATGAATCTCTGGGAGGATTTCTTCACTAATGATACTAGGCTCTATATGCTCAACATATGTTTGCTCAATTACAAGCCTTTCTTGCAGAGAGACATAAGATTGTTTAGGCTGACCTGATCCTAATGCTCCCCTGTGTGATGTTTTTCTTTGCTTAACAATCTTCTCAGGGTCAAGCACTAGGTCAGCTGGTGATTTCTGAGGATTTCTCCGAGTATGCCTCACAAACTGAGCTAGAACTATGATGTGGAGTCGCCAAAGGATAGTCCTCCAGTAGAGTCGCCAGATAGATGATTACAACCAAAAATGTGTTTAGACTTTGTCTATCATCAAAGAGGGATCTGTGTTGTTCTCCCAGGGAATCTGAGCTTCAATCTCCTCTCCCCAACAACAACGCTAATTATGTTATCACTCCAAGAAACTCTCCTAGGTTGTAGCTCGGAGATGTCTGGTAACATATAAATACAACTTATTGTTGCAATGGATGAATGGAAGGAATGATGCTTGTTCAAACCAGATAACCACTTCTACTTTGTTTCACTCCAAACATGAGTGAACACCCCCAGACTACAAGGATTTATACAACCAACTACTCGCAGTTTAGAGATTGGGTGAATATGGAGAATACTGACCACACCAGCAGATGCACAAGACCATGTGATGGACGGCTGCAACCAATAAGAAGCCTGTAAATCTATTCTACTAATGCACAGACAAGATGACAACTCTCTGACACTAGATAGAAAGAAACTTGGATGACCTATTCAATGATACATTCAACAATCTAACACATAGATAGGATGATAGTTTTCTAGTGCTAAACCTTAAAGATCAAGAATACAGCATATCAGGCACAGCTTAGAACAGAGAGAAAATGGAAAGTGAGTAGTTAACAGCAAAAGAAGCTTGTATTAGCTGAAAATGAAGATGAGACACTGCAAGTAGCAAAATGTCCACAGTCTCTAGAAGTTGAACCTTACATCAAAACATCAACCATCAACCTTGATTACATCTTTCTTCTGGGTATTTATAGAGTTTCATTACAAAGACACTTGGTCGTTTAGGTATGGAGGGGTCATAATTGACCACCAACTACATTTAACTACCTGATGGAGTCTCTGAACATGCTTGCTTGCTTCAGTGAGTGAATCTGATCCTTTCAGGTGTTGTGTTGTCCTCTTAGGCAGTTGGAGTGTTCATATTAGTGTAGCTCCATAACTGATAAATGTAGTTACAGGGCATGCCTGTCCTTTTTTCCTTGGCCATACTATCTGTTGAATGTGGTTGTTGGGGTCTGTCCGTGACTGGTAACGGCGAGCTGGTCACCTTCTTCCTTCGGGAAAATGGAGTGGTTAAAGGACGTGGAGTGCATGGGTGAACGGACGGTCAAGATGATAAGGAAGGATGACCATCAGATCAAGATAATAGACAACAAAGATGGCTTGTCAGAGTCTATCGGACGAGGTGGGAGCAGATTGATTTTGGGCTGTTAGATCTTAGGCGTCCAGATCTAACAGTGATCGGGCGATGGAGTTGCGCAGGAGTTTAACGGGCGAGCGGTTAGGTTAGGCGGTAAATGGTATTGATTTCACCGCCTTCGGGCAAAAAGCAGTAAAAGGACAGGGGTGTGCGATCCCACTTAGCAATCAACACATTACGGCAGATGAGAGAGAAAAACCGCTCTCATTGTGCGCTAATGTTCGATCAGGTTACGGGCGCGGGGAGAGTGAATGTCGTCGGATCGAGTGGAGATGGATCGGATGGATGGGAAATGAGCGTGCGGGTTGCTTTATCGGGCGCGTCGGAAGCTGTTAGATTTGGCGAGGAAGATAAATGGCAGAGGTTAAGGGCGATGAGTTTATAAAGGCGCAAATTCATATGGGCATGGTTTTATGGGGTTTTGGGCGTTTGCACTCGGGGCTTAAAATAAAAGGGGTTTTGTTGGTTTTAGAGGAAAAACAGAGGAAATGAAGATGAAGGGGGACAAGTGGGATAGAAGGAAAAAGGGAAAAGTGACCACTGTGGGCTTTCCTTTGGGCTAACCAATACAACCAAGCTTATCTTTGACCTTCAGAACTCGGCGTTGTATAGCAGAGCTAACAGTGCCTTCAAGGGAATGATCACCATAGTGGCGAGGAAGTGTGAATATTAAGGTGTGATGATGGCCCTGACTTGGATGTGATTTGAGTGGAGCGTTTGGCAATTATTTAGGTCAAAGGGGAGGCTTACACGAGCCAAATAGGATTAGCAGGGGTCTTTAGGAGATGATGATAGGGAGGGAGTCATAATGATAAGAAGAGGAGTATAAGGACTAAGTTTATGAATCAGAGGAGAGGAATAGTTAGTAAAACACAGAGGGTGCATGTCGCTTATCATATATTTTAACCATTCATAATGAAATCTAAGTAAACCATAAGCACATACCTTTACTAACTTATAATGATATAGGGTGCTGGGCTTGAAAGATTATCTAGCTCTGTCTGATAGTAGCAGCAGGATACTGATAATAAAATAATGTTTTTGGGAATGTAGCTTAGACACCAAGTATGTTCTTGAAATACACTTGTAATGGAAGAACTTGATTTTACATAGTAAAGTACGGTTAGGTACAGAAAAATTTAGAGTACAGAATATGGAAACTTCTCTTTGCATAATGTCATGTAGTTTGTTGAATGTTGCCTCCAAATCATAAGTAAACCTGCTCACCATCCCGTGGATTTTTAACCAAGTCGAGGATGATAACTTCCTAAGGCATTTCATATTTAGAGAGCTTGAAATGGCCAAAAAGAAAGATCTAGAGGGGTTTCTTTTCTGTACATATTCTGTTGAGCCCAGTAAGGAATAATTATGTGCTCAGCAAATCCCTAACTACTACCACTCTATATTTTTAATGAGCCTAAAGTATCCACTGCTCGAGGTATTCATATTTAGAGAGTCTGATCCACCCAAAGGAGACTCCAAGGGGCTTCTTTTTCGTAAGTATTTCCTTGAGCCTAGAAAAGAATAAATCTGTACTCAAGGAATCCCTAGGCTACCACTGTTCCATGTAGTTTTTACAAGCTTGGATCAGTTACTGCTCGGGAGTTTCAATTTTTGAGATTCTAAAAACACCCAAAGAAGACTCTGAAAGGCTCCTTTTCTATAATTAATCTATCAAGTCTGGCTAAAGGAATAAACCTACCTAAGATTGATTTCTCCTTTATTCTACATGGGTTGTGGGGAGAAACACCTAAAGATATGAGAAATGACAACCCACTATATATATAAGAAAAAAATCAACCAGATGAACCAGCAAGAGGTTGGCCATTTTCATGGGCCAGCTCCATCTCTGGATCTCTTCTTACCTCCTGCAGAAATTGTTGTCGAGAGAGCGCTTGGTGATAAAGCTTGAGTCAGTCACCATTTACTACAAAATAGGTTTGATTTTCATCAATAGTTTTAATACAGACTGAGTCATTGTCTAAAACTTCATCCATCTCATAGGCACCTAACCATCTAGTGGAGAATTTACCTTTGAAATGTTTGAACTTACTATCATAAAGCAAGGTCCAATCTCCTGGAAGGAAAATATTCTTTTTAATAAACTTACCATGCCAACAAGCTCTCTGATCTTGCACCAACATGGTTTGATGGAATGCATCTTGTCTAATCTTGTCAAGCTCATTCAGCTGCATTAACCTTTGTTCTTGGGCTTCATTAAGATTCATCCCGAGTTGAGTGGTAGTCTGAAATGTTTTCACTTGGAATTCAATAGGCAGCAGCACCTGTTTACCATAAACTAGCTCTATGGGGTGTGCCTTGTCACATTCCTCCAAGTTATGCAGTAAACCCATAATGCTTCCAACAAATTGTCAACCCAATCCCTATGATGTAACTAAATGGTCTTGGTTAAGATGGATTCTAATACTTTGTTTGTGGATTACACTTGCCCATTGGCTTGGGGGTGGTAAGAAGTATATTTTCGATGTTTGATTCGATACTATTCAGTCAGAGCCTTGACCCATTTTGATGTGAACTGTGTACCCTGGTTAGTAACAATCTCTCGGGGTACTCCAAATCTAGTGAAAATGTCTTCAAAAATTAATTCCACTGTTGCCTTTTCAGTTGCATCATACAAAGCCTTAGCTTCCACCCACTTTGTAACATAGTCGATGCAAACTAAAATGTACTTTTTCTTCTTTGACATGGGGGAGATAGGTCCCACGAAATCTAATGCCCAATTCCCGAAATGTTCTGTTGATATCTATGTCTGAAGGGGCATCTCATCATAAGGAGTTGGCCTCCCCATCCTCTGACAAGCGTCACAACTGGACACAAACTTTTTGGCATCTTTGAAAAGTGAGGGCCAATAATGTCTGGTACTGAGGACTTTGTATGCGGTCCTTTTGTCTGCAAAGTGCCCCCCATAAGGCTCACTGTGGCAGGCCTTCAACACATCAAATATCTCATTTTCTCGCACACATATCCTCATGAAAAAGTCTCCATCAATCCAGGAGTAGTTGGCACTACGTTGTATAATGTTATGTTTTTCCGTAGTAGATAGATTCTGATGCAACTTTCCTGACACTAGGTGGTTGGCAACATCTAAAAACTAGGGAGTAATGGTAGAAAGCAAACAATTCTTCATCAGGGAAATCATCTGCTACAGGTGTTGTTACATTCCCCTACACAACATTCATTAGAGACAGGAAGTAACCTGCCAAATTATCTCGCCTGTTCCTATCAATCACACTTATGTTAAATTCTTGCAATAGCAGCATCCATCTAGTAATCCTACCATTAGTGATAGGTTTTTTCATCAAAAATCTAATGGCAGAATGATCGGTATGGTAAAAAGTCTCATAATCAGTTATGTAATGTCTAAATTTGTTGATGGCATGAACAATTGCTAACAATTCCTTTTTAGTAATTGTATAGTTAAGTTCAGCATGGGAAAGATTCTTGATAACAAAATAAATAGCATAAGGAGAATGATCTTCCCTTTGTCCTAAGACTGCTCAAAGTGCAGTATCTGAACCATTCATACAAAATGTGGAATGGTAAGCACCAATTTGGCCCCTCAATGCTATAGAAATGAACAACCTATCCTTTAATACCTGAAGAGCATGTTGACAATCATCATTCCAAACAAAATCAGCGTCCTTGGTCAATAATTTAAATAAAGATGTTGCAATCTTTATAAAGTTTTCAATAAATCAAACAATAGTAACCTGCATGCCCCAAAAATATTCTTACCTCTTTTTTTGTACTAGGAATTGAAATATGCAAGATTACCTCAATCTTGGCTGGATCAACCTTGATTCCTTCAAATGAAACATGATGGCCTAAGACTATCCCCTTAGTTTGCATCATTTTACATTTACTACTGCTAAGGACTAGGTGGGCTTCTTGATATCAGATCAACACTTTTTCTAGATTTTCCAGAGCTTGGGAAAAGTCATCTCCATATAATTTGAAGTTGTCCATATATACTTCTACACAGTGATGGATCAAGTCAGAAAAGATGGCTAGGACAGCTCACTGAAAGATAGTTGGGGCGTTGCAAAGGCCAAAAGGAAGAACTCGATAGGCATAGGTACCCCAAGGGAAAGTGAAAGTGGTCTTCTCTTGGTATCCCTCAGCTATTTCAATCTGGTTATACTCATTGTACCCATCTAGAAAAGAGAAATACTTCTTACCAAAGAGTGTGTCAAGTACCTGATCAATAAATGGTAGCGAAAAGTAATCTCGTAAGTTTGTTTAACTCCCTATAATCAACACATATGCGACACTTACCGTTCTTATTCAGAACCACCACCAAAGGTGACACCCTTCTGTTGTCTGAACTAGGATAGATAAAGTCTACAGCCAATAACTTTTGCAATTCATCCTTGACAATTCCCTTCAAGGCTAGGTTCATACGTCTTTGCAGCTCTCAAATTGGTCTCATGTCCTCATTGGTGTAGATGTGGTGGATGCATGTATCTAGGTGTATACCTTTCATGTCCAAATAGTCTCAGGTGAAAGCTCTGGATTGTTCTTGAACCATGCTCAACAATTTATGCTTTTGTTCTTTATTTAGTTCATTACCAATATACAAAATTTTCCTTCACTGATTTCAACTAGTTTCATAGTGAGTGCATTGTTGTATTCTATTGTTGTGAATGAGGAAAATATAGCTAGATTACAAGCTTCCTAAAACTCATTACTGAAAACATGTTGATAACCATTAAAATAAATAGGTTAATCAATACAAGAACTATCAGATAAAACCTACTACAAAATATGATCTTCCGATTGTTCCTAGATTCCTCTAGATTGTTCTAATGATAATAAAGGAAACATACAATCCTCATCTCCATAAGAACTCTCTAACCATAAGGGTACTTTAGCAGAAGTTTGAGCATGGGGGGGAATTGACGAGGTTTGATTATATGAGCCATTGTAAATGACCATTTCTCCATTTCGGCACCCTATCATAGCATTAGCAGTAGTTGGCCAAGGGTGTCCCAGGACTACAGGGTGTCCTAACTTTTTACAATAAATGACAATGAAATTGATAGGATAATGCCAGGAAGCAATGGTGACCATTATGTCTTCTAGATCTCCCATGGGTTTAATAATGGATTTATCTACCAATTCTAAAATAATAGGTGTAGGTTTGATCCCTTGCAATTGTAAATATGTCATGGTTTCATAAGTCATAGTGTTAAGTGTTGCTCCTAAGTCTACAAGGGTGTTTGGCAAGAGTACTCCATTGATTTCGATGGTCACTATGGGATTCACTAGGTCACTATATTTTAATGGTAAATATGAGATCATCTTGGACATTTCACTCATGATTTTCACGTTTTGATTCTTATGTCCTTTTCTACCTGGTTTCTTAATACATAGATCTTTAATGATTTTAGTATAGATAGGAATGTCCCTAATGGCTTGTAATAGCTGAATTTTAACACAAACATTTCTTAATTATGATTCTAAATCATATTCGATTGGGATCTCCTCCTTCTTAACAAGTAATATTTATGGGTAAGGAGTTTCATTTGGTTCTTATTTTTGTTTTTGTTTTTCTTCTTGATGGTGATTTTCAGTTTGTTCTTGAGGGGCCTCTTCCTCAATAATGACAGTTGATTTTTCCTTATTGATTATTTTCCCAGATCATAGTTGAATTTCATCATTTGGACAACAGTGATCATATAGGTAGGAAAAGGATGTACTTCCATATTTTGTACAGGCTGAGGCCATTTATTATGGTTGGGATTAGCTATGGGTTGTGCAGGCACAAAGTAGGATGAGGCAGGTTAAATGATGATGGTGCCTATGAGAATGATGGATTGGGCAGTGTAGGTAAAAGCTGGTGTGAAGGAAGAGGAGACAGCGAGGATTGTTGATAATGATTTGGGTTGTAACCCTGCTGATAAGGTTGAATGTTCGGATTGTAGAACGTACTAGGCATGTTTGAGTATGGAGGATAGGATTGGTTTTGGGGTTGAAAGGTGTTTCCATAGGGATTTCCCCTCCAATACTGATTCCAAGGAGTGTTTTGTGATTGAGGATTAAACCAAGAAGCGTAATATGGATAGAAACTCCAAGGTTGATTTTGACCATAGCCTTGAGAACTAGGATCTTGAAACATGTTTTGATTTGGGCTTCTCCAAGAGGGTTTCTTGTTTGTTTGTGAAAAATAATTTGTTTCAGCATTGCCCTTATAGATAGCCTATAAATAGAGAAGAGATGGACACTTCTCAGTTCCATGTTCTAAATCAAAAATCCCACAAACATCAATAACATTGATGGGACACTCCCTCTCAGCATACTTATTTCTACATTTAGGACAAAAGATTGCCATGGCAACCCTCTCGTCTTCTTGTTTCTTTTTGAGTTTTATTGTGTCAAGTTGGTCACCAATAGTATTTAGGATATTTGTTTTGAATTTTTCCAATAAGTTTCCTAATTCCACTCTAGTGACAGCGTTGGGTTCAGATTTTTGGTTTCTTGGCACATAATCTCAAGAATTGTCAAGGAGCTTCTTGCCTACTTTAGGCTGACTTTGTGAGTAAGTACGACATAGTTCAGCCACTTCAGCAAAAAGCTTCTTATAAACATCCCCACCACTTATAAGATTTAAGGTTTCAATACATTCATCCCTCAGCCCCTTTAAAAAGATAGTTCTGACAGTCTTATCATCTAGATTTGCCCCTCGGCATTTATCTAAATTATAAAAAACATTCAAGATATTCTTCTAAGTTTTTGTCTTCAAATTGTTGCATCCTAAGAATATCATTCACATCCCTACTTTTGCATAATTCTTGGTATTTCTTAAGAAATACAGACTTCATATCATCCCTGGAGTAGATGGTGTGTTCACCATGGCTCATAAACCATCTAAGGGTTGCATCTTTCAGGGTGGCTGGGAATATATTGAGCTTATGTGCATCCTCATAATAATTATAACTCCTACATAAAATTTCATATTCAAACAAGAAGGCATCTCGGTCCTTGAAAAAATTACCATAGAAGAGCGCAAGAGATGTCATTGGTATGTTTTTCATAGTGATATTCCCAGTTACATCAAGAATAGGAAACCCAAAAGTGGTTTCTTCTTCTTCTTCTTCTTCTTCTTCTTCTTCTTCTTCTTCTTCTTCCGGTCCTCCCCTGAGTCCATCAAGGTTCCCTCCGAATAGGTTGTGATGTGGGCCTTCTCCTTCCCCTTGATGTTCCTCATTGTTTCATCCAAATATGTTACAACGTTGGACTTCTCCTTCCCCCTGACGTTCCTCATTGTTTATGTTCTCTCCTCCCTGGCTGGCCATGTCTACTACAGGTTCTTGAAGAGGTCTATTAATGAGTACCTGGTCAAAAAGAGGTACTGAAGGGTGGTCCTTGATGTTAGTTGATTCTAGATCTGTGTGGTTTTGTAGCTCGACTAGTTATTCTAATGCAATTCCTTCCGTACTCCCAAAAATAATGTGTTTAATTGTTTCCTCGTCTTGATTAAGAATCTCCCTCTCTGAAGCCACTTTGTTGTCAACACCTCCTTCTTCTTGGTTTATTCCTGCATACCGATTAGTAGGATTAGTAATTGGTGTGGTTGTGGTTGTCGAACCAAAAGTTGCAGGAAATTTTGAACTGGAAATAAATCTGCCTTTACTATCTCTAGGCCTACTTCTACTTCTACGCATAAAGGAAAGAAAATAAAAGTTCAAAGATAAGAAAAAATGATCAAATTTTGGAGCAACCCCACTATAGAAGAAGCATGGCTCTTCACTCACATCTTACTGTACTCTCTCCACCCTCTGACTGTCTTGCAATACCCTTGAAACTTTGCAATAATAATCTTACATGAACCAAAATACAAAGCCCCTGCAACGGCACCAAAATGTTGAGAGTTTTAATTAGTGATTAAACCTCCTAATATTTAATTGTCAACCAGGACTTGTAAACACGAGATTCACAGTGTTTTGGCTCATGGTTAAGTTCAGAGTATGTAATTTTCCTTGATAATGATCATTAAGTACAGAATAATAAAAACACTCTTCTATCAATTAAGTAAAATAGCACTCATCTTGATCTCATAAAAGAATTCTTGACTTTAACATAAGCAATCTAAAGGAAATCAATTCAACTCAATACATTTATGTTTCTTATTCTAAATTTCTGTAATCAAAAAACAGACCCACTGAATTAAAAGGCTTAATGAAATTCAATCTAAGCACAATTCTTGAAGTAAAACCTTTTCAAAGCAGGAAGTTTAAACTCTAATTATTCAAAAGGCAGATGCAAGAAATCATCAAAACCTAATCTCAAAGAAATCAAAATGCAATTCTAAAACTTGGAAAAGAAAACCGAATTCAAATCATGAACTGTCAAACTAGACTATTCTTGTTCAAAAATAAAATGCATTCAAGCCACACTTAACCAAAGAATGATTTGGAAATCAACTTGAATCGATAAATTGGTACTTAAATGGAAACGAAATCTCAATGAAATGACATGAGTGTATAAATGAAGTTAAATTGATGTCACACTGCAATGAAATCAATCTCTATGCGATTGTACTTGGAATGGAAATCAAACTTATCCTATCATGCTGAAATAAAACTAAATTATCTTGGGATATCTCAATGACTCAAATCGATTCCCTCAATTAAATGCTTTGAATTAAATCACGTTGCTTGAATTAAATCAAAATTCTTGAAATTAATCACACAACTTGAATTAAACAATCATAATGCTTGAAACACAATTCAAATTGCGAAAATGAAGAACACAACACCTATCATTACTAAGAACAATTTTCTTTGCAATTACAATCAAGACCTTTCAAACCATAAATAATTCACTCATATACACACATAATATTCTTATTCAAACCCACACCATACATCAAAAATAAGAAATCGTTATGTTCTTATATCTTGAATTCTCAAATTACAAACATGAATGTGCTCGACTCTAATACAAGAAATAGAGTATGACTCTATACTAAAAGATGAGCGTGGACTATATAATGAATTGGCAATATGAAAACTCAGGAAAATGATTGTTCGATCGTTCAATTTATAATGAAATGATAGCTAAAGGTTGGTATCGAACCACGCATATTACAAAATCATGTCAGGCCAGGCAGTAACTCCATAGGGCAGAAATAAATTTGACTGTATTATTCCATTAGGTAGGTCCTCATTATATACATGAGGGAGAGGCTATTCAGTTCATCTCCCGATGACTGTTCATATTTCCTATCTATCTATTTACAATAATTCATCCAATCACAAGGATTAGGTGTCAACATTCCCCCCCTTAATCTGAAGGGATGTTGGTGAGTCCAAGCATCATTCTGAATCGTTCAAGCTTTTCCCTTCCAAGTGCTTTGGTGAAGATGTCTGCAATTTGCTCATTTGGGGAACAATGACGGAGATGGATTGTTTTGGCCTCAACATGATGTCGGATCAGATGATATTTAGTATTGATGTGCTTTGTACGATCATGGAACTTTGGGTTCTTGCCCAACTTTATTGCAGAGGTGTTGTCAATCATGAGTGGAGTTGATTGTACTTGTTTTACCTGCAAATCTTCAAGAATTTTTCTGAGCCACACAATTTCTTTCGTTGCTTCAGCTGCTGCCACGTATTCTGCTTCTGTTGTGGAATCTGCTGGAACTGATTGTTTGCGTGATCTCGAAGAGACAGCTCCTGATCCAAGACTCATAGCATATCCTGAAGTAGATACTCCAGTTTCTTTGTCTCCATCGAAGTCTGAATCAGAGTATCCAATCAAGCTGAAGTCGTCCACCTGTGTATACTTGATTCCAAGGTCTTGAGTTCCCTTCAGTACCTTAGAACTCTTTTTGCAGCAGACCAATGTCCCTCACAAGGCTTTTGCATAAACCAGGAGAGGATTCCAACAACAAATGAAATGTCTGGTCTGGTAGTAGTGAGGTAGATGAGACTTCCTACAAGCTGTCTATACTTTGTTGCATCCTCAAATTCCTTTCCTTCAATAGATGTGAGCTTTAAGTTTTGTTCCATTGGAGTAGAAAGAGGATTGCACTCTGTCATGCCAAATCTGTTTAACAAATCTCCAATGTATTTCTTTTGAGAAAGAAATATGGATTTTGGATGTTGGGTTACTTCAATGCCAAGATAGTAATGAACATAGCCCAAATCAGTCATTTCAAAACTTTTTCCTAATTCTTTCTTTATGGATGCAATATAACTTTCATTGTTTCCTGTCATCAAAAGATCATCTACATATACCACAAGATATACAACTGTTTTGCCAACTTTCTTGACAAATAAAGTTGCATCATCAAGATCAAAATGATTGAAGTGGAGTTTCAGAAGATGCTCAGTTAGCTTTTCATACCAGGCTCGTGGTGCTTGTTTGAGGCCATACAAGGACTTCACAAGTTTGCATACTTTATGTTCATGTCCTTTCACAACAAATCCTTCAGGCTCGGACATAAAAGCATTTTCTTTTAGATCTCCATTCAAGAAGGCAGTTTTTACATCCATTTGATGGACTTTCCAACCGTTCTGAGCTACTAGGGCAAAGAATGTCCGGATGGTAGCACATTTTGCTATGGGAGAAAAGTCTCCTCATAATTGACCCCTTCCTTTTGTGCAAAACCTTTTGCCATAAGCCTAGCTTTATGCTTTTCAAGTGAGCCATCATATTTATACTTGTTCTTGTAGACCCACTTGCAACCAATTGGTTTGGTTCCAAATGGAGGATCAACCAGCTTCCAAGTGCCGTTTTTTATGAGGGCATCATACTCCTTTTGCATTGCTTCTTTCCATTCATCATGAGAAGCAACTTCTTTGAAGGAAGTTGGTTCAAAATCTGTAGACAAGTTCAATTCACAATCATAAGAAACATCCATATCAACAGGTGAATTAGAGTCATCTACATCACCTCCATTTTGCCGGTTTGAATTTCTGGTTCCTGTCTTTCCAACTTCGTCAGGATGAACACTTTCAAGTGCCTTTATAAACCACTTCGGGGGACCTTTCTGAGATGGTCCAGGCTGCTCTGTTGATTGAGTTGGGATTGAATCAAGATTGAGTCTCCCAATTCTATCAATTACATCACTTAAAGCATCATCCGTTGTTGGAGTTTCATGCGGGGAGAGTGTTCTTCATAAGAAGATTCCACATGTTGATCTAGTATAGGAATCCCCCCTTCAAGATGTGGAATCTAATTATCAAATTCTTGAAATGATTTTTTTTTTGTGAATCTATCCAAGCGATCAAGTTGCCGCTCAACAACATTGTCAGATTTGGATGATTCAAGAAAAATTACATCTCTAGATACAAGAAACTTTTTATTTACTTCATCATAGAGGCGGTATGCTTTGGAGGTGTTTGAATAAATACCCCAAGAAAATACACTTACGACTTCTAGCACCAAGTTTGTTTCTATGTACCTTTGGTATCAAGCATAACAGGTGGAACCAAAAATCCTGAGATGTTTGACCGAAGGAACATGTCCATACCACAATTCATAAGGAGTCTTGTTTCTTATAGCACTAGATGGACATCTATTCTTTATATATGCAACACATAGAACAACATCAACCCAAAAAATTATCTTTACATTTTTGAAAAAAAGCATGGATCGTACCATATTCAAAATTGTTCTATTCATTCTTTCAGCTACACCATTCTGTTGGGGATTATAAGGCACAATTGTTTGGTGTTTGATCCCATGTTGTCGAAGATAGTTTTCAAAATTCATTTGATGTATATTCTTTTCCATTATCAGTGCGAATAGACCCAATATGAGATTGTGCATCATTTTCAATCCATTTATGAAAATTCTTGAATGTTAGGAAAGCATCAGATTTGTTCTTCATTAAATAAACCCAACACATTCTGGTGTAGTCATCAATAAATGTCATGATATATTTATTTCCATTTGCAGAAGGAACAGGCATTGGACCACATAAATCTGAATGAATAAGTTCAAGCTTCCTATGTGCTCTTGGATGTGAGTCATGAAAGGACTGTTTTCTATGCTTTCCTAGAATGCAAGCATCACATTACTTAAGTTTTCTAGGAATTGTAGGCAAACCAGCAACACCATTTTTCTTCAACAAGCGGAGACTGTCATAGTTCAAATGTCCAAATCTAGCATGCCATAATAAACTTGATGGAAGTGTACCTTCTTCATGATGAGCATTGTATGAGAAATGTTGTGCATGAGCAGAGGTTCCAAAAAATATTTTCTATGAGTCATGTGGCAGGTTGCTCCTGAATCAAGCAACCAATCATTTTTACATGAAGCAAGTGAAGCATTAAACAAATCTTCATTTACTCCAATGTTACATTGTGCCTCAACATAGTGAGCGGATTCAGGTGCTTTACTTTTGTCTGTATCATCAGTTTTACCTTTCTGTTGGTTTCTTTTCTGCTCAATTTTGTCCCATGGTAGCTTGCATGTAGAGGCATCATGTGATCCATTTCTTTTGCAGCGAATGCAGTGAAAATCTGCCTTTTCTCCTTGAGGATGTCTGCCCCCCTGCCTCTGAAGTATCTTCCTCTTCCTCTTCGTCCACCTCTTCCTCTTGTAGAATCTTGAGCAGGATATTTTTCTTTATTAGCCATGCATACAGTCTCTTCAGAAGATTCAGGGACTGTCTTCTTTCCAAAGGCTTTTTCTCTTTCAACAAACTTTTTCATAAGAGAGTCAAAGGTTATATCCTTGAGATTTCCATTTGCTTGCAAAGACTCAAGATAATTGGAGTATGTAGGATAAGTGCCTTGAGAAAAGCAATAAGAGGGATATCCAGCTCAACCTTAGTGGATTTGATATCATGCATTATAGACTTTATTTCAGATGCAAGAGCAAGAGGATCATTATTTTGCAGTTCAAGAGTGAAGAGTTTAATCATGAGTTGGACAAATTCAAGTGCAGAATGTGAGTCATAGAGTTCTTTTAGCTTTTGTAAGGCTTCAAAGGCAGTTGAATATGATGAAATGTGGCGACTCACCTCCTTATTTACAGATGCTGCGATT